>RJWH01002301.1:0-246567 GCA_004363575.1 Solenodon paradoxus
CTGATTGATTGCTAGTGCGCGTGATCAAGGCTCTGACTGGTTGCTAATTGATTGGTTGCTAATGTTCTTGGTTGCTAATGTTTATGCTTTGTTTATGAAAATAGGGAGGCGACCGTTAGGCAAACAGGGCAGTGGCTGAGGTACCTCTGAGTGTAATTTTCTGTTGGATTGCATCAGCCTGGCTTTGTGGCCTGGCCCAAGTCCCCAACAGCTCTCTAAATGTGAGTGCCATGTGCAGTATCTCAGATGCTCCCTCAGATGATGCTCAGCTCACAGGATTTGCCAGATGCATTTTTCAGGATGATTCTGATTATAAGGGTGCAGGAAAAATTTCCTCATCCTTCTGAGTTTATTTTTGGCTTGATCAAGCAAGTTAATATCAAGCAGATTAGTAGGAGGAAAAAGACCACATTTAATGCATATGTATGGGAAATTCACATGGATGTCAGTTCTAAAGTAATGGGACAGACTGTGGACTTATGCTGTGAGTTAAGCAATGGGAAAGGGGAGCCGAAGTATTAAGGAAAGAGGAATGGTTTTCACATGAAGGGGTGACTTGATATAACAAAACCTTGCTTCGAGATGTTTGCCCTGACTTCAATTTCTCTGATCAAATAGTTATTTCTAGAGATGATACTCTACCTAGGTAATCTTTATTATTTAAGGTAATAGCAACAGTTTCTCTAAAGACCTAAAGTTTCTTAATTAGCTTTTAGGTCCACATGCCAATTAACACTGGAAAAACAGGGGACATTTGAGAAAAAGTCTGTTTGAATACATTTAGGAAGACCCATCTTACATGATTTATCTGAAATCTTAGGTCTTCATGTGGTTCTTACTTACTAATCATTTGTCTGCCTTGCAAGAAGCTAAATTTATCATTTTTAATTGACAAGAAAATTCTGAATTTGGAGAAAGCCAGTGTAAGAAGGGCTGATAGATACTGAAAATGTTACCAGGAAAAGAACTGCTCTCCAAAAGGGCATTTTGCTTTAAAGGAAATACAGATAAGACTGGCCTATTTGGGCATATTTGTTTCTTTATGTGAATGTGCCTTATTTCCCACATCACCTGTGCACCATATGAAGTGACATTTCCTCTGGTAATGACACATCTTCTTTCAGCAGCAGAGGAAAGATTGTTAGGAAAAAATACGCGATTGTCAGCTCATGAAGTACTGATTTTTAGAAAGCTTAGTCCAGGATCCCAGAGTTTGAATTTGTTTCCTAAAGGTAATTTTGTTTTCTTCTTCAGATGGTAACAGGCATTACAAGTGGAGGACTCCAGAAGTCCATTGTTTAAGACAACAAGCCATATATATAAAATATTTAAAATTATGATGTCAGAGTAACAATCCACGAAAGAAAATAGTAATGAAAGTAGCTACAGACTTCAGTCTTTCTAGAATGCTCTGCAATAGGATAAGGGGGTAGTGATAATTTGCATATTATACTATCTATATATGATCTGAATATTCACATAAGAGCAGACACAGGTATAAAGTTGAGTACAGGTAGATGATGAGCCAAAAAAAAAAAAAAAAAAAAAAAGAGTGTTAACAATTGTTGTTCCTGTCTCTTTTAATTTGAGAAAAAGTTATTAATATTAAAGTGTTAACTTGGGTCAAGCTTTTCTTCTGGGAGCAAACTATGCTGATCCTCTTAATTATAATCATACAATGTGGTGTGATAAAATCTCCAAAATGCCTGCTTATGCAGTCTTCAGTTGAGGAGAATGTATTATGTATCTTTCAGCATCCTGAACTGAAGGTTTATTTAAGGCTGTAAATAGTTTATGCTCATATTATCACTTTTAAGAAAGAAAAGAGGCAGACCAAAGTGACCCCCTGCCTCCACGTCCCCTAATGATTCCTTTCAAAGATTTGTGAATGCAAGTCTTCTGTCAAGTTCCAAAACTTTTCCCCAGGATCTTCTCTTTTTAATGCATACAAATTGGCCTTGTCTCTTCTTACAGGTTCTTCCTTTAACCCATGATGGTCACAGTTTAGACTATAATTCGGAACCTGAGGGCGAGGAAGGAAATAGCACAATTCCAGAATCTCCTAGGCATTGAATATTGCAGTTTTATCAAAGACCTTTTAGTCCTCAGGGCCAGTACCAGGGTAGTTAGAGGGAAAGGATTTGAAACCCAAATGGGCATTTATACACTTGTGGGCTCCATTCATTGTAAACTATTGCTCAGTGAAGAGTCCTATTTAACCACTCAGGGGACATAGGAAGCAGGGCCCTACATATGGAGCCCTGAATAGCACCGCAGGGAGACAGGGAGCTGTTGTGTTGTTTTCTAATCAGACTCTGATGTTTCTCAGAGGTGCTTGCACTGTTCTCTCTACGAACCCCCAAATCCTGTCAAACACACTGCTCAGTAGAAGGATTAGCACACTAGAGCACTCAGTTCCAAAACCAGAGAGACTTTCACAAAATCTTCTAGCAAATCTGTCTGTTTTTAGGAAGGATAGCAGGTATCACCCAACTGCTTTTCGTTAATAGGAAAAGTAGCACCATAATTTGGTTGTGGTTTCTAATCCATGAATTTATAGTTCTCAATGGTAAGAACTGATGGACTCAAAGTCATGCTCTCTGACAGAGCGAGTGGCCAGATTACAAACTGCTTCAGCAGAATGACCCCTGCACAGTGTCACTTAGTGAATTTGTTTGTATCAAGACACCAAAATCCTGAGCAGCCAGTTTCAAGGAGAGCAGGCATCCTGAATCAGTTCTTAAACATTTGTTGTGGCTGTTGCAAAAAAAAAAAAAAAACTGAAGGGAATTGTACGTTAAGCCCAGTAGCTTGATTTGCTTAGCTTCCTAGAACTCAGGTAATTGTTTGACTTAAATCATTTAACGTCATCAAAGTGGGACATCTTTATGAAACTGTCTTCGAGATACTGGATTTAGATGACTGAACTAAAGTATCACTTTCAAAAGTGAGACCTTCAAATCCATATGGCTTTTGTGGCAGTTCCCCTCTCTGCTAAAAGTTAGAGCTAAAACAGGATCACATTTGCAGACCAACAGGGGGCAGATAGGAGCCAGCTGCCCAGAGAGAGAATCAACCTGTTAGCCAGTTGGAATGGCCATAGGAAGTAAACAGTCTGGGTGGAGATTCTATTCTAGGCAGGCTGACAGACCACTTCAGCAAGGGGCCACTCTGCTTCCCTGCACCTAGCCCAGATCCTCAGGGTGACCCCGAGCTATCCCGAGGAGGTCCCGACTCTCCCAGGAAGCATGAAGAGGTCCCTACTGCTGTGTCTAAGGAACAAAGGGAAAACAGGGTGACCTGGAAAGGTTATTCCAGAAACTCTGTGTGAAATGGTAGTGTAGGGCATTGCCATGAAGCATTTTCTAGGCTAGTGAATAGCAATGTCCTTTCTTAGAAAGATAAGGTCAGTGAGGCCATTATGTATAGACCATATTTCCTGGTTTGGGATCCTTCTGAAAGAAGGACCTAAACCTCTCAGAACACACAAAGTCAAAGGTCTCCTTGTACTAAATGTCTATTTTCCTACTACCTATGGCATAGCCATGCAAAGATGTAAAAGATCAAGATACCTCATGCATTGTTGGTGTTACTACCAGAGACCATAGCAAAAGGTCCAAGAATTTCGGTATTCTTTCCCTTTCCTCTCCAGCTCTAATCTCATCCTGAAGATTGTTTTTCAATTCCTTGAAGGATGAAAGGCATTAAGTCAGACAATATCCACAAATGTACCTTATACCCTTTACACTTACAGGTAAATCTTTGAGTGTCTGTGGTTAGTGAAGTAGTGCTGGGACCCAAGACCTTTATTAAGGACCAGACCCAGAGTTGGAGTTGTGTGTGACATACCAAAGAACAGTTCTGGAAAATCTGGGTATATAAGTAACCCTGAGAAATTAGGGTAGAACAATATAGCCCCTGTATTCAAGTGTGTTGATTGGCCTCTTGGGGCATGCCTGAGAGAGAGCGGCCTGGGCCAGGATTGAGGGGTAAGGAGAAGGACCCAAAAGGGCAGTGAAGCACCTTGTCAGAAGCCCCACAAGAGCAAGCCTTAGACCAAGGATTAAAGTTCAGCTATCAGGACAGTGAATTGCCTCTGGCTCCAGCACCCAGTCGTGGATGCATTCGGATTGATAAGGAAAGCCGATGGACAAGTTTGACATGTGAGATATGTAGTTCATGTCCAGGACAGACCCTTCACCAAAAAACAAAGGAATGACACAAGTTGAAGAAGACCACCAATAACTTCAAAGGACAATGTCACCTTGTCCAATCAGGAACTAAAACCTGGTCTGCAGACTCCTCTCTCCATCCCCCTTCCTCACCATGTGGTATTTTCCCTTAAAAACTCAGGTTACCCAGCAAGGCAACTGGAGTCAGCCTCCCTTGGCTGGCTCCATCCTCTCTCTGCTCCCCACTAATGGACCCCCAACTTGCTTACTTGCTGCACCTGTCTGATATGTGGAGCGACCCTGAACCCACGGGGTCTGGACCTCCCTTGGTCAGCTCCATCCCTTTACCCTCTGATTAAATCTCTGCTTGCTCACTCGCCTAACTCTGTCATGGATTCTTCCGGCGACCTGAACTCTACACACCTTGTGAATTTTGTTAAGCAAACCAGAACCATCTGTGCCTTGGTATGTACTTAGGAAAGTTCCTCCTTGAATTTGGTCAGGAAACAAAGGTGAGCTGCTCTCTACAAAGTCAAGTGTGGCTTTATTATTGCATTTACTGATTCCCAGTGTGATTCATTTGTCTTAGCAATTGGACATCTGTGTCCACAAAATGAAGGGCATCCAGCCAAGTGTGGGAATGTTCTGATGAAATTTGGAATTTGTGTACAACATTTTCCATGCTTGGCTGAGTTACTCATAGAAAGCAAGATGCTGCCTAATGAAAAACATCCCAGAAAGAAGCACAGATACATTTTCCTGGGATTGCTAGTGACTAAGCAGTTTACCCCTGCCGGCTATTGTGGCTGAAAAGATAAATAGATGATATTGCATAAGTTGTATTTGCACCTTTCTTTTTAATTGCTTTCTTATTTTAACCCTTTCAGAGCCTCTCTTTCTACTTTCTCATTTTTTCTTTCAACTTGCTGGTGAAAGGGGAAGGCTGGTATTCTGTAATTTCCAATGGAGGGAAATTACGTAAAATAGATTAAAATACTTGTTTTATCATTCCATAATACCAACTGGTCTGTGTATCAGATTAATTCTGGCAAGAAATTAGGACAATCTGAAGAAAATTTAATAACATCAATGATTACAAAGGCCTGGGCAAAAGATGGGGAAATCAGGGAATAGTGCACCTAAAAGGCCTGAGGGCTACGAGGAGGTAAAAACAAAAACAAAACAAAAGCAGAATAAAAAAAAAGCACCTTATAAATGTGTGAATTTCAATCAAGAGATGCAACTGGCCCAAAGAAACCCTGGCAGGGAGCACTTACCCTGGGGGACTCTACCCATCAGACCTGCTGCTTAAGCCCTCACCACCACTTCTCCCCAGTCTCCCAACCATTGACCAAACCATCTGAAATCCCAAAGGCAAGGAAGCCTGTTAGTGGAATACAAAAGATGGGGACTCCAGGGGATCCTCTTGCAAAAGGAGATGGCAAAAAATGGTATGTAGACTCAGCCTCAGAAAAAAAGACAACACTTTTGACTGCTAGTTCTAAGATTCCTGAGTTCTTCATCTGTTACTTACTGTTGTTCCAAGGTACCAATGACAGACACACTATACCCAGCATTATAACCAGTCTTGTTGGTGGTTGAGTGGCTACATTCCCTGGAGTAAGTCTGGCAAAGACTGGCTTCTGACTTCAATTCTATGAAAATCAGATAACATATCTGGGTCCCCTAATGTGAGTTATACATTACGTACATTATGTAAATTCTTTCGAGAAATGAATCAATTAATACAGTGCTGCCTTTTCTTACTGTTCTCCACTTTCTATATCTGGCAGAGAGAGAGAGAGAGAGAGAGAGAGAGAGAGAGAGAGAGAGAGAGAGAGAGAGAGAGAGAGGCACTCAACAGTTCACATAAGAAGATGGAATGAAGCACAGCTTGTATTTCTGGCTTAGATGCCACAATATTAATTTTACTTGGAAAACACCTTGACAGACTTTTAGGAAAATACTACTCAAAGCAGCACAGAGCCTATTAACAACCGTTTGCCTTTTGCTCAATGACACCCAATACTAATGTCTAAGTCCAGACCCTCAATGCTTCCTCTGAAATTGGTCAAATTGATGAGACTTCATGATGACGTATAAGCAGCTGTTACCCAAAGGAATGCCTACATGTTTGGTCGTGGTGGCTCTGGAGTCAGGGAATGATACGTAGATGTAAGCATGTATAAATGAATCAATGGATGAATGGAAGGATGAATGGGTGGCTGAGTGGGAAAAGGGAGAATTAGGGAGAGTGATGGATCTACCTAATTCTCTCCTCATGATTCTTGGTGTAAACAACTGAGGTTCCACTAAATCCTGAGGTAAAGGGTCTTTTCCTGAAATCACTGCATCCAGAGAGGAAATAATTTTTGAATAAGAACATACATTAAGAACACAGACCCTGGAGTCTTGAATTTGAATACTGGGTTGACTTGCACTGACTAGCTGTGTGAACTTTGCTGTGTCTCTGAAATGCAAACTGCCTCTCTGCATGGAATTGCCCCTCTCAGCTGCACAGTGGTGTTAGAATGCAGTGGGAATGACTGAGGAGGAAATAAGTCTCAGGAAATAAACCTTCACTAAACAATGAGGTGGAAATAAGCCTCCACCAACTATCTTACCAACCCAAGCCCCAAGCTGTAAATAACTTCTGCTTACTGCAACCATTAACAGACCTGCTTATCACACAATGAACAGAAACCCGTAATGGAAAAACTCCAGAGACCCACCTCTGCCTTACTCTAGCCTTCCCTGGAAGCCCTTGTGTGTCAGTCTTTGGAGAGCCCTCCACCAGTGCCTACAGGCATTAAAAAAATCCTTTCAACTTTCCTGAATATATGAAGCCTGTTGCTTTCCACTGACCAAACCTGTTTGCTGTAATATGACAATGATCTCAGTGCACTACAGGAATAAAGATCACTCCATCACCCAAGTCATTGCCCTCTGTGAAAATCAATTATTTCACTAAAAGGTGAAATTATTCCTCAGCACAAATTTGTCAGGAAAAAAGTATTAAGGTAGGAATTTTACTCAAATATCTGTAACTGGATTAGTTAGAAAGTAAAATAATTCTTAAACACATTTATCATTTATTAATGATCCCTATATAAGGCAGCAAGCTGTATTGAGAAACTGAAAGTTAAAAATCCAACTTAGACATTTACTATTTATGTGACTTACTTATCCTCTCTGAGTATCTATTGCAGTTAATTTTTTTTCCTCTAGCCAATCCTGTGCAACAAATGTGATTTCTTTGCATCACACAATGCATTAAACACATGTGAACCAAGATTTTCAAGTGGAGAGATTATACCAATTTTCTAACTTTATTGAAAGGTAAGAATATCTGACAACACTGGGCCCATATATCAACACAGCACCTAGCTCTGCTCCCAACACACCCATGGTGCCTTCTCTAGGTCTCCAGAAACCCTCTCACTTCTTATTTGTCACTGGTCATCTTCTCTCAGTAGAGGTGCCTGCAGACTACCAAGCCAGAGTTGTAATCTCTGCTCTCATCTATAAAAATAGAAGTGGTAATTAAGCTGAGATTGTTATGAAAAAAATAACTGAGTGAAGGGCTCAGCACATGTTTGATACATTGTAGTCATGAAATGCAAAGGGAGCTTCTCCTAGCAGAGCATTTATTCATTCACTAAGTGTCTCATTTTCACAAGTGTCTCTTGTGTCCAAAAATACACTAAGTACTGGGAATGGAAGATAACTATGACACACAGCCTACCCACTAAAGGCCTGCTTAGAAAGCCCTTTGTGAAAGCAGCATGGATTTGTTAACAAAGTTTGATGGACATGTGAGCCATCTGCTCCATCTTTCCAACCTATAGTACTTTTCTTGAGTGACCCAAGAGAGGGAGAGAAAATTTTGGAAAAGCATGGATGACTGGAGTAAGGATGTCTTCTTGCAAATAAATTAAATTTACCAAATCAGAATGTCCTGGTAGTTTATTTACTTTGTATGATTGAATGGGCAGTCGCAAAGTCTTAGACTGCAAATTGTGGACCTTGACAGAGCAACTTGATCCCACTCTGCTGACTTTAGAGAGATTAAAATAAAATCTTGTTATCCAAGTCAGATGAAGGCAGTGAATGGAAAATGAAATAAGAAAATCCCAGAATACTAATTATCTTTCAACCTCTCTTTTAATATCAAGCAGCCCTGGATAAGAGCTTCTGGAAATCCACTTCCTCTGTCATGTAGCTAGAAACTCCCAGGGAGCCACAGTCTGTTTTATGTCTGGTATATATATGGAGCACACTATGGGTAGCATTAATGACAATGTGACTGCTGATATAATGTGCATTATTTCTTTGTCCCATGGTTATCTAATCCTTATCCATTACCACACCTGTGCTTTAATTCTTCTCAACATTGTCTAGGTTCTGCATTTGTCCCTTTTCTATAGACTTTAGAATCAGTTTGCTCATATGTACAACTGGCTTCAGTAACAAAAAGAAGACATCTATAGTCACCAGATTCTAGTACATGAACTTAGAGCTAATGTCTATGAAATATACTGTCATTAAAGAATCATTACAAACGAAAGAATTTGTGACTTTGAGGTCAGGTAGACCCAAATCCAATCCTTGTTCTCCCAGTTATTAGTAAGTGACCTTGAACAAATGACTCAACCAAACTGAACAAAGTTTTCCCAAATGTTATATGATTCAAAGTATAATGAATAGATTACATGAGGCCACCAGAGGACCTAACACATTGTAGCATAATTGTTCATCAAAGTATGAATATTGTTAACCCTCATATGCTTTCTAATCTGAGCATTCAATTAGCCAGATTATTTCATATGTATTTACTAATCTTTACAAGAAAATATTCATCATTTCAAAATCTAACCCAGAGATTAAATGCTTTGTGTGGATTAATTTATTTGATTTTCACAATGACCTATTGCGATTATCTTCATTTAATAAATGAGGAAAATAAATCATAATTAAGTCTGATCATTGGCCCTAGATCACGGACAATAAATGGTGGAAATAACATTCAACTCCAGTCTGACACTATAGGCATGCTTTCTGTAATTTCTCTCTCTCTCTCTCTCTCTGTATATATACATACATACATCTATACACACATATATGTATATATAGCTATATAATTTCTCTTTTAAAGAAGAGGAACGATCAATAGGTAGGTAGGAAGGAAGGGAATGGAGAAAGAAGCATTTCCAGTTATCAGTTATTTGTTCACTTTTGATTGATCCCCCTACCTGGGTCATGAACCCAGGTTCCTAGATATTTTTGTGGTCTCTGCCACTCTGTGACTTAACACCTGAGGCAACAAAGCACACCCTATAGGCATGCAACATAACCTTCACCAGGAATAAGGGAGCAAACAGCAAGTCAGTAATTTGTCTCTCCACCCTACCACACGGAGAGTCTCACCACGCTTTGAGCTCAGTCTGGTAGAGCCCAAAACAAGAAGTATGGGTTCCATATTGGGGGAGTCTGGAACATAATTGTCTAGGGTCCTGTGGAGTATCCCACTAATGTGGCCACATTAAAAAAAAAATTAAGAATTTTATGCAGAATTGGTTAAAAAAAAACCTTAAATTGCCTCTAGAACTGAACAGACTGTAGATCTTTACATCTGAAATGGAAGGAATATGTGCCACATGTAATTTTTATTTTCTCCCCCTTCTTCTATTAAGCACTCTGTTTGTTTTTAAATACATCTTAAGGAAACAAATGGAAAAGGGAAAACTACTCTTATAAATTAGACTGTAGTTTATCAAATAGTTGGTAGCCCATCACACACGAATAAGCAGGTTCCGTGACGGCACTGCATATTCTGGCTTCCCATGGAACTTCAGATGATGTGGCGCTTGAGGACACAGTCTGCCCTATGGACAGCAGGGAATTTGTGTGCCCAGGACTTCTAAAAAGCCAGAACACACGGTGAAGGAGGAAGAAAGCTGAGGGAAGGAGAGAGGATGGGAGAATGTGGAAGCTGAGAACATCTCTTCTCATTGGTGATTACTAATTTCAGTAGCATTTTGTCCAAGCACACTGCTCCCTGATGGAGAAGAGCATACAGACATCTTTGCCAGGTGATTTGAGGAATTCTAAAAATATGTGCCCACTTCCCCCTTGTCTGCTGAAAGAGAACTTGGAGTGCAAGGCGGCTACCTTCTAGGATCCCTGAGATCAAGGTATTATAATTGCAGCTTAAACGCCCTCCCAACTCCCACCCCAGTCAGATCCTGCCTTTCTTCTCCCACAGAGCTCGCCTGTTTATTGAGGGACTGCATAAATTTGGCAACATTTCACAAGGACTGTTAGAAAGGGGCCAAAAGCAAATCTTCCTGATTCATGCTTGCCATCTCTCGTCCTTCATTGAGAAACATCAAGTCAGGGTTGCTGTGTGAAGCATATCTGAGAACACGTTGAGCTACCATTCTCACTAAAACATTATTGAAAATCCACTTACCAGATTAGCTTCAAGAACTGGGATGTCAAAGTAGTAAAAAATGAACTAGTTACTTGCTTCCACACACCTGGCTTGAGAGGGGTTTGGGAGGGACAGCTTGTGGGGAAGAGGAGGTAGCTCGGTGGCCAGGGGCCTGGGGAAAACTGCTGTCTAATGCAAGAAGAAAAAGTGTCCCTCCATCTCAGGCTGACCACCTGAAAATTCCTCAGCAGAGAACTGCTGAACTGACTTGGACTGAACTGACCTGCATCATAATTCTCAGTCTCACACTAAACATTACATTTTTTGTTTGTTTTGCCTTGTATCAGGAAACAAGTAATACGTAGCATGAGAACATATTGGTTTCTTTGCTTTCTGCTCTGTAAACCCAGAGATGTCACCCAAGATCTGGAAGTTGTCACCGCAGGCCTGGCTGGTTCTCTTTGGTGCTGGAGCAGATTTCTCTAACACGGGGCCACTTTTTTTTTTTTTGCCAGCTTGGTGTCAGGGCAAGGACTTAGGAATGTGATTAATAATCAGCAGACAGTCTGCTTGTCAGGTGATTCTCTGTTCATCCTGAGAAGGAGCTGAGGAGGGAGGTGTGAGAGCCGTGAAAAAAAGGGGTGTGAACAGGGCCTGGGGCTCCTCCACACGCTGCTGCCCACCTGCCATCTGCTCTCAGAACCTTGAGCTGTGCCAGCCAGAGTTCTGGAACACTGTGCAAGCTCTCTGAAGCAGTAACAGCTAGGGTTATTTTCATCCCCTTGCCCCATCCCCACCACCTATCCTGACCCACTTTTCTGGTATCAGCTGGGAGGGCAGAGGGCAGGAGAGAGGACCAAAGTAAACACTGGGGGTTGAGTCCTCCTCACTGGGACACTCCTGGGCCAGGTGAAGCCTGCAGAGTGGCTTCTCACTGAAGCCAAGCAGCCATAGAAGCGCCTCCTCACCTCGAGCCTGCATAGCAAGGTTTTTCAAATTTGTGTTGCTCAAATTCTGATCAGTGGACCGTGAATATCAATATGCAGAAACCTATTTAAATGAGGCAGGGAGACAAGAAAGAGTGCCCCCACATGCTGCAAATCAGCAAACTACAGGACCCAACATGCCTTGTGTTTCCCATGGAAATGAAGCTGTTTATCCCTTCAGTGGAGCAGAGAAGAAGGTCCTACAGAGGTTAGAGAGGGGTCTTTAAGCAAGTGCACATGGGTCTCACTGTAAATAAACTCTCTAATCTACTCTCTTCTAGTATTTGTTTCTGAAAAAAAAAAAAACCCAACTGGTTTTTGTACAAATTGATTGCTTTTGTTTGAGGTCAGCAGGACCAACATCCCAGGTGATGCCCAGGAGTCTTGATAAAAAAGGAGCATAAACTCCACCCAGATCTGTTGAATTAGAATATACATTTTGCAAGATCTCTGAGTGATTCATATACACATTACATTGGAGAATTAGCTCAAGATGACTTCTTGATGTACACAGGGCACGTTTTCCTTGTGAAGGGAATCAAAGGATACCAGGAACATAAAACCACCCCCTACCTTGTCTCAAATGATCTTTCTTATTCATGTTGAAATATCTTAGATAGTCATCCTTATAGACTCTCCTATTTTGTCCAGGTGGTACATTTTTATTAAAATTCAAACATTCCTAGAAGGGGAAGCAAGTGGATCCCTTAGTTCGTAGTCAAAAAATTAAGAATTTTTTATTGAGCCTATGTTCTGTGTTATACAGTGCACCAAATACTAGGGATAAATGAGTTCTGTGTGAATGAATTACTTTTCCTGGAGAGAAGAAAGCTGGCATTCAGGGAAGAATCCGCTTCTTTTTTGCAAGAAATATTCTAGGGATTGAGAGGGCGCTCCTAAAATAAGTGTGATTCTCCCCACTGTTTTGATTTGACTGAACTGGTTCAGGGCTCATTGGATTGTTGAATTGATGCTTCCATTTCCATTCAAAATCATCCGTTGTCATTTCAACTTAGTGGAAAAACCCAATGACATTTTGAAGACAAAATGTCCAGGAGCTTGTTTATTTTTGGAAAACAATGGACCATAGTACATTCATTCTGCAAAAACAAAGCAAAAAAAAAAAAAAAAGGAAGCAAATTATGGTTCTGCATATTAAATATTAAATCAGTGAGCAATACCTCAGAGGTGGACAGATCAAACTGTACAATGAATGGGCGATGGCCCCGATTTATTCATTTTCTTCCAGAGAACAACACAGCATGGAGTGTACTGGACATGCAAAATTAGCGCCAACACGTCTGCACTGGAAGGAAGGACAAAGCCTGTCCTTAGGCACTCTGACTGCTTTTGTGCCTATGAATGAGAACATCTATTTCAACTTTTAAAACACGTGATATACATGATGATTTGTTTGCACATCCTGGTATTTCATCAATCAGAGTGAAGTCATCTTTGAAGTAGATATAGTCATCTTTGAAGTAGATATAATCATCTTTGTGAGCTAATAGCAGTAATAATCAGTTACTGAGTGCTTACTCTGTGCAAGGTGCTTTAGAAATTGCAAGTCAAGCCTCCCTTCTCTCCCTTCATTGCTCACATTCCTGCATGTCTTGCCAGCAGAGGCATTCTTTCTTAGTTTTAGATTTTTTTTTTTAAGGTTGTTTATCTAGCAAGTAACCTTGGAATATAGATACAGCATCTCTATCCAAAAAGAAACTGACCGTCCAAAATGATTCGGACTCCCTAAGCTCAGAGTTCTTCTGGAAGGCACCTCATTATGTGTGTAGGCATCACCTGGCTCCTCTTTGTGTTGTCCTGTGGGAATTGGGCTTGGAGGAATCAACACAAAAGAATGCTGATACTCTGCCTACTGCTTTTACTGTGAGTCAGTCTTTGTCTCTGATCCAGAAGTTTCATGCCTTCTGCCAGCTTCCATGAATAGCTTTTTCATACTGCAAGTAGAATATAATCTCAAACTCTCCCTGGTCCTTGAAGAAATAATTAATATGCTGAACAACCTTTTGCAGGTACTATTATTTCACCATTTTATAAATAAGGAAACTGATTTCTTGCATATTCTATATGGCATGGAATCATAGTTGTATCGATAAATCATATTGACTTGTCCACAGGAGGTCTTGAGACTGAACCCCCTCACTCCCCCCACGAGAAACCATAGTTTCCAGGAAGTGTTTTTTTCTATACTTCCTTTTTTAATACTGCCAAAATTGCTGAGAAGTTTACTATACTAAGGTAATTTCTATCCCCAACACCTTAGTATAAGTTAGATATACTCTAAAAAGTAGAATGATGAAAGGGAGCAGAGGAAAACAAAAAGGAGAAATGGAAAACACGTTCTTGCTTCTTTGTTTATGACCAAGACTGACCTAATAATTGCCCCATTCTCTCTCTCATGGAGAACAAAAAGCATTTCCTAAGTCCATAGGCAGTTTCTCTGCAGGTTTACAGGACCGAGTGGGGACACAAAGTAGATGCTCAATAAACATTATTCAAATAAGTTATTTTGAATTAAATATGAAAATAAATTATATTCTCAATAAACCAACACCAGATGATTCTAATGCTACAACAGCTATAAAAATTTGTTTGAAATTTTAGCTAGTCTAATGAACTTAAAGGGGAGCAAAGATTCACTTTCAAGAGCATTGAAGTTATTTTATCTGCTCTACAGTTTTCATTAATGACTTACCTGTTTTCCCCAAACTTTTAAAATTTGTGTTTTCATTCCTGACTCCAGTGACCGCTGGTCTTGTGGCCTAGAAAAGGTGGACTCTCCATGGTCCGCCACCAAACAGTCTATTCTCCAATGAGCCAGAGCCCGTTAGTAGGCTCACAGCCAAGTTACCAAAGAGAGGGAAGTGGTGGATAGTTTTCCTTTTAAAAATTGTTTTCTTATTACTTTGTTTACATTGTCATGGCTTTTATGATATTTGGATTTGCATCTCAATCTGTATTCCTTTCACAACACATCCACAAATGGAGTTCTAGTGTCCTTTATCTTCACTATATTACTTCATTATTCCTTTGTCCACTCCCACTTCCCATTCCCATGCTGTGAATTTTTTTGTGTATTTTTCTGTTTGTGTGTTTTCTTTTTTTCCATTTCAAATATGAGTGAAACCATCTGTATGTCTCTTTTTCTTTATGGCTTATTTTGCTTAGCATAATCATCTCCAGTTCCATCTAGCTTGTTGTAAAAGGCACAAATTTCATGTTTTTTTAATAGTTGCAGAGAATTCCATTGAGTATATATACCACTGTTTCTTTATCCAGTCATCTGTTTATGAGCATTTAGGTTTTTTCCTTGTTTTGGTTATAGTGAATTGTGCTGCTATGAATATGGGTACATACATATAGTTTTTTGAATAGTGTTTCATATTCTCTGGAGATATGCCTGTAGTGAAATTGCTGGATCAAATAGTATATCCTTTTCTTTCTTTTTTTTTGTGGAATCACCATACTGTTTTCCAAAGACATTACACTAACTTATGTCCTAACCAATAGTGCAGGAGAGTTTACTTTTCCTTCTCAGCCTCTCCAACACTTGTTATTTCTAGAACTATACATTGAAAACTATAAAAGATCAATAAAGAAACAGAAAAAGACACAAAGAGATGGAAGAATATTCCATGCTCATGATCAGAAAATATTAAAATAATTAAGAAGTCCATCCTACCTAAAAGAACATACAGATTTAATGCAATTCTTATCAAAATTTCAGGTACAATTTTTTCAAGGAACTTGAACAAACAATACTAAAGTTTTCTTACTATTGTTGAACAAATAATATTAACATTGTTTAAAACCACTAAGGATCTCAGATAGCTAAAGTTATCCTCAGAAAAAAAGAAGAAAAATGGAGAAATCATAGCTCTCATTTCCAAATTATAATGCAGAGTGAATGTCATCAAAACAGCATGGTATTGAAACAAAAAAAGATAAATAAATCAGTGAAACAAAACTGAGACCTCAAAAATAAAACTACACTTCTCTGGACAGTTCATCAGTGACAGAGGAGACAAACATATACAGTGGAAGAAGGAAAGTTTATTCAATACATGTTGCTGAAAAACTTGGACAGCCACCTGTAAAATAATAAAACTGTATTATTCATTGATGCCATAGCAAATATTAACTCAAAATGAATCAAAGATGTTAAGACTGAAACCATAAAATATGTAGAGGAAAACGTAAGAAAAATGCTCTGTGATTTCAACCGCAGAGATTTTTGTGGGGGAAGCAATACCTACAGCAAAAGAAACTAAAACAATATTAAACAAATTGTACTACATCAAACTAAAAAACTTCTGTACAGAAAAATAATCTGTCACTAAAATATAAAGGTTACCTCATTGAATGGGAGAAGACATTTGCCCAACATACATGATGCAAGATATTAATCTCCAAAATATATAAAGAGCTCGTATACCTCAATAAAAAAAAAAAAGAAAACAACTCACTTGTAATATGGGCAGAAACACTGAATAGACAGATTTCTAGAGAAGACACATAGATGGCCTAACATGGAAAAATGCTCCATATCAATCACCATCAGAGAAATGCAAATGAAAACCACAATGAAATATCACCTTACACCAGTGAGAATAGCCTATATAAAAATTACTGGAAACAACAGATAATTCTTCATACCTTATGATATAATTTGGAGGATAAGGGATCCCTAGATAAACCATGCTTTGTGGATAAATATTCTCCATGGGAACTTAAAGGAAAGGAACAGTCCCCATAAGTAGTAATTGGCAAGAATTCTCCTTACACCTGCAGAGTGGGAGTTGGGGTCATCAGTAGACAAGTGTTTGAGCCAGAAAAAATACAGGACAACTCTTCCCTACTAATGGTGCATCTGTGAATAAACAACCCCAATTCCTTGAATATCAATTTTTGAAGAGAAAAAAAAGTGATATATATGAGAGATATTGTTCTAAGACACAAACACTCCCAGATCTCAATGATAAACCACTGCAGGTAGCATGGCTGGATATTTATAATAGAAAGTTGCAGCAAATTATAGAAAACTAACAGGGCATTGCTGCAACCTGAACTATTATTGAAGAATTTCAGCTGGTTAACATGGAGAATCTGGCACTTTGTTTTCACATGAACTGTGACCACATCTCTACTTGTTGCCTTCTGAAATCAATTGATAGTGGAAACACACACAAGGAAGATCAGTAAAGGAGAGGGAGATTTTGTGAAGGAAAAGTATAAGCTATAAAAAGTTGTCTTTCAGCATGAGCTTTGTTTTATCCTCTTTCAAAGGATGTTTATTTCAGACACATGAGTTATAAGGATTTGAAATGTCACAAGCAAGTCTGTATTGATGATTTGAATGTTTTTTATTCACACTTATCCATGCAGTTCTTTACAGATAAATTGAAGGTTCTTTAAAATCTAAATGAGTAAAGCTTAATGCTTTTTACTGGTCTGATTTATGCTTAAGTGAAAAAGTACTTTGTCAATAATATTTACTCCTTCATTCCCACATTTTATTTATGTATTTCTCCAGTATGTTCTAAGATGAATGAGGTTATTAACAAAATAAATTAAAATGATATTCTTTGCCTGAGTACAGTATAACAATTCTGATAAATCATTCTATACCTGGAGCATTTTAAATAAAGAGATGCACGAGAGAACTTTTAGGTGTCCAGTCTTCTTTATAATTAGATTTGATAGAATTGCTTTTTCTCTAGAAACTCAATAAGCAGAGCTACTCCCTGCTAGTGCTCTGTGACTTCATACAAAGCATGTTTGGGGAGAGAAACGGGCTTGCCGTAGACTAGAAATGAAAAGGCATTGCTGAATTAGGCAGTAAAACAACAAATGCCTACTCTGCCATTCAGTGATCCCTGGCATTCAGAAGGTGAGCAAGGACCAATTTTAAATGCCACTTTTAATAACACTGAAATGTACTTTCAAATATATGAGATGATAAATATTATGCTCTATATCTATCCATAATAAAAAAGATAATATGAAAAGGAAAACCTAGACTCATGATAGGTATGTATTTGGAAAGGGGAAGAATATTTTAATAGTCTCTTCAGATAATTGTGGATATCCTTCAGTTCACTGAAGCAAAACTCAACAAGTGATTTCTTAAAGGTTACTTGCAATGCAGAATCAGAAATGCTATCATTAAAGTTTTACTATCTTGTTACATTTCTTTAAAGAATCTCTTAAACTGCTTAATAAAGGGCAATATAAATCTGTGCTGCCCAGTGGTAGTCACTGGTCACACATGAACTGAGCACTTGAAATGTGGATAATGAGAATGAAGAACTAAATTTTAAATTTTATTTCATTCTGATTTATTTCACTCTGAATTAAACAACTAAAACTTGATTCAGTTATTAGGAAAAATCTAAGTATGCTGGCAGCAACTTGAATATGAGCATCTACTCTTTCAACTGTAAGTGTTATGAAATCTAAATACAGATCAAGGTATTCCCAGTGAAAATTGAATGAGCCGTGCTTTCAGTATAAAATGCACACTGAATTTTAAAGACTTGGTGATAATGAAAGAACATAAAATATCTGATTACCATTTTTAACACAGAGTACATGTTAACATTAGATTTTGTTTGTATTGGGTTAAGTAAATAAAATCTGATTTTCAAACATTTTTAAGTTTCTGTAAAGAAACAGCTTAAGGATCCTTGACATGGATTATTCTTAATGGTAGTAAAGGATTTCCTCAGAGGTCTCTGATTTGTATTCTGTCCAGAAAAAAAAATGGAATGAGATTATTTCCACTGGAAAAATAAATTGTCAGATGGTGTGTGTGTGCACAGTGCTTGGGTTTAGGTGTCTGCATCTCCAGAAATGCTTTAGTAATAATCACCTTCCGCAGAAGGGTGAGGAGTAGCAACAGCGACTCTGAAAAAATATCAATGTGTCAAAATATTCTGCTGATACAAATTTTTTTCATTTTGATAAATACTGTAATAGTGATAACCAATATGCAGTTTACTGACAAGAAACACTAATCAAAGTGATATTAAACAGCCCTTTCACCATGTAAACATATATACACACACATATACAATGCGTGTATAGAAATGTATATCTAGAAGTTATATTAATGTATGAGCTAATTGTATATTATATGATATATGTGAGATATGACATTATATACATATGTATGATCAGTCTCAATAGAAGCTCGTAATTGTATATGTTGGTTTCTTATCTATTTATGTCCAATTTTATAAATAACTTAGCAATTATTAGTCAAATTTGAACAATCTGAATGGTCAAACTGAAGAAGACCATGTCACATCACAACAAACATTGTAAGACCTGAAGGATCTGCATTTCTGCTGACATTTATTTTTTTCAAATCAGGATGCATTCACTTATTACAGAAAGTTACGTGCATATTTATAAGGCTGTTTTCATCAAAACTGCTGTTTCCGGCATAGCAACATGCAGCCAACACCAAATGATCCGATTACTCCCACAGAAATCATAAATGAAATCCACAGATAATCTGCAAACCTCATTTCAACCAATGGTTTTCGTTTCCTTCCCTCAGCCGATCTCTCATGAAAGCTGCTAACAGGCTGACGGAATTTTATATCCTCTCCACTCTCCGGTGGACGCGCTAATAAACGATGAAATGGCTAAAGCGCAGTCCGTTGGGGGAGGAGGAGGAGGAGGAGAAGCAGGAGCCTGGGCTCTGAAAACCCTCCAGCTTCCTGACTGCATACTGAATAACCAGCAATTGACAGAAGCTCTTCACAGAGTGCTTTCTCCACCTTCTCCAGCAAACCAGGCAAAGATGGTGAAACCTCAATTGTTTGAAACCTCAACACCTACACTTGTTCCGAAATTGTTCACCGTTGTTAGTAGTAGTAGTATTAGGAGAGTAAATCAAAGCTTGATTTACTGTCACTGCCAGTCAGATTTCTCTGCTAGTATTAGCTATCTTTAAAACATATTTCCAAGGCCACTAGTTTAAAAACATATTGACTATTGAGCCTCCTCTGTGAAGAGAACCAGAAAAACCCAAGTGGCCTCTCCTTGTCAAAGCTCTTCTCTGCGGGGAGAGTGACTCTGAAGTTAATGAGGATAAGAGAGACGCCTGAAGCACCAGACAATGGGACATGGGGTCCTGGCTCCTGGGGAAGTTAGCTGGTTGAATTTTCCACAGACCCCTTTTTCTTCCATGGGGCAAACCTCCTCTACCTTCTCCCTCAGTTTTTCCAAGCCTTTCTCTGCTTAAGGAAATCTCGCCTCCTCCTCTCCCACAACTTTTTCAGTTCTGCCTCAAATTTCATTGGAATATGATTGTTTCAAGGAAAGAGACAAGACCCTGCTTGCTCTATGAAAACAAAACAAAACAAAACAAAACACTCAGCTACCCCTTGTTTCACAACTATCCTGGGTTGATGCTTATTCAGGGGTCCCTGGCATCCCTGAATTCTTAGCCATTTATTAAGAAATCATAATTTTTCTATAGAGGTGGCTGTTAGAACAAGACCCACAGTGACCCTCTTTTAGGACCCAGGTGAGACATGAATAGTTCTTAGCTAATTCTCTACTTCTAAAAAAACTCAGAAGGTTCAAGTAGTTTCTGTAATCTTCCCAGAAAGTAAATCTAAGCATCATGAATTCTAGTTTTACAGATAAGAGAAAACTTTAGACCAGAGCTAGATCTCCATGGGACTGCATTGATGCAATGATACTGCATTGATTAGGGTCTACCTAATGCAGGCATCCAGCTACAGGAACAGGGATTCCTTGCCTAAATGTATCATCTCTAATACCACGGAGATGTTACAAAGTCCCACGCATTCATTGGAAATGTTATCTTATACATGGGACATATATATGCAAGCATAGAATCCTTTTTGAATTAAGCCAAAAATAGGTATGAAGCAATTAATGAAAACAATATTCAAGAGAATATAAAATATGTCAATATATTAGGAAATTTACCTGAGAAATCAGATTTGGGTCCTCAGATGCTGAGGCAAGAACATTTCACTGAAAGTGAAATAGAGGATAAAAAGATTTAGAATTAGAAAGAACAGGTCTAGGTGGAGTCCTCATATGGCATGATAAATGGGCTTGGAAGGACACTCCACAATGGTCTTCTAGAAGGTTAAAATTTGATCTCGAACACTTTGCCCAGAAATGGGCTTGCATGGGTTTTCAGTCCAGTCTTCTTTGTGTAGGCCACATCGATACCTGACTGGGGCCCATTTCAGCTGTCTTCATGTTGAATATTGATCACCATTAGAGATCACTCATTCAGCAATCTTCACTGATGGTTAAATGTGCATAGACATAGTATCTTCTGCCCCTGTGCATGGTCTCCTACCTCCTGGCCAGTAGTTTCAGATGGAAGTATGTATATGAGTATTCACATATTTGAAAACTGAAATGTAGGGTAGCCAGGAAACTTACATCAATTTGAATATCTCTCTGGAAATTGATGTGAGTCAGAAGGAGTCAAAATGACGCCTATAAAACCTTTGCTAATTGTATAAACAGTGTATCAGTGAGAATATTTAAAACACTTATGAGAGGAAAATAGTTTTAAGTAACTCCAAGATTCTAATTACAAATGATTGATATACCAATTAAACACATTCCTTCTTTCAAACAAGTTACTCTTATTACTTTATCAAAACAAGTCTTCTAAGAACCTTACTAAACACAGTTGGGTATCTGCATTCTAGTACTATATGTCCTTGAACAGTGGGAATCCTACCTTTAGGGCACCCACTGCTAGGCTGCAGGCTATAAGTTGTGTTTATAAAAAAGGCCTACAGGATTCTACATACCTGGGTTGACTTTTGGGGGCAGGGGACTCTTATTTGGAAGGCGTTCACAATAGAGGCAAGAGTGATGGGAGAGAGACTTGTGTCTTCTAGAATTTGCTTGTCTGGCAGCCTCAAGGATATTCTCTGAATACTAGAGAGAGAGAGAGGTGTTAGAACCTGAAGGAGATATTTGGAGACACAACTCCATGAGGCAATGAACTATTACATCATTAGATGACTCATTAGGCAACAAAATGGAGGGAAGGAAAGAAACATTTTCCTTCTTCATGAATCATGTATAATTTCACATCACTGATGATTCTGGAGGGAAGAACAAGGTGGATGACATTAATTGGTATCAGGACATGTTCACAAATGCGTGAGTCTCATATATTTGGGAGTCATAGACACGGGACAAGGTGGAAACTAGAGTAGACACTTGGCAGTTCAGAAGAGTGAGGCTTAACATTTCAGCCAAATTTTGACCTATCACAAAGTGTGTGTGTGTATAAATATATATAGATGTATTTGACACTAACAGAAAATATGAGCTATTCCTGAAAATAATAAAACTAAATTTATTTAAAACATTATCAAGAAGGGATATAAATATAGTGAAAAGAGCATAGACTTTGGATCAGAAACAAATTCAAGAACTGACTCTGCCCATAATTACTACCATGATTTTGGGCAAGCTGTCTAATGTGGCAGACTGCTATGTGTTCACCGAAACACAGTCCCCCTCCTATTGAACACACAGCTTGATTAAGTCTTCCAAGCCCACTGGAAGCCAAATGTGCCCATGTGACTGAGCTCTGGCAAACGTAGCAAGGACAGATACAACATACGACACGTGCAGGTCCAGTCCATTAAAGCTTCTCCTGTCCAGGAAGTTTGCATTAACTTGAACATCAATCTGAAATTGATATAACACAGAAGCAGCCAGGCTGAAATCTAATTTGGGGTTACCTATAAAGCTTTTGTATGAACAGTGTTTGTAACAGGAACACACCAAGTCTCCAGCAGAAGACTGCAAGTCCTCAAAGTAGGTACTTGCTTTCAAATGGCAGATCCTGGGGCTCTAATTGACCACAGGGAAGGTCATTCGCCAACCAAGAATATTTGTACTGTATCCTACAGGAACAGGAAATTAAATTAAACATAAACTACTCAGATCGAGACTTCTGTTCTAAGCAGCTGGCAGTTACATTAACGAGTCCACCTGAACTTCAACTACTTTTCATGAAAAAGGAAAAGAAATATGATCTAACTTACAGGATA
The DNA here is from genome assembly GCA_004363575.1 of Solenodon paradoxus. Lineage (NCBI taxonomy): Eukaryota > Metazoa > Chordata > Mammalia > Eulipotyphla > Solenodontidae > Solenodon > Solenodon paradoxus. The sequence goes on from RJWH01002301.1 coordinate 22,691, forward strand.
GTTTAAGAACTTTCTACATAGTCTGACACAAGTCAGTGATGAATAGATCATACATGTTATTAAACAATCTCATACTCAGGTTTTCCCTTCATTTGTCTCTCCCTGTCTCATAATTACTAAGCTATTTTTCCCATGGAGGGTAAATCATATTTTTTGAAAGCAAAAACAAAGCATCAGGCTTTGATGGGAAGAAAGAACAAATGAACAAACCAGCACCAGCATTGGTTGCAAGATATGTGATCTTGGATACCATTCTTAAGTGTTCTGAACCTGTTTCCTCTTTTTTAAAACAGATAATAAGCCTACGCCGCACAAGGAATATGTGAGGACAAAAGGAGGCAGCAAATGTAAAGGCCTTCCTTAGTCTCTGAAGTACATAAAAATATAGAACTTAAGCCCAGGAGACCAAGCAAATTTAATGCAAACATTATTGTCCCAAATAGTATCTGATTTTCCACGGGGCTAGCAAAATTGTTGTTTTTTATTTTAATGCTTTTCATATGGATGGATACATGTGCTTAACATCACCTTTTCATTTCATAACCTGCTTAAGTTGATGGGCTAAGTGCAGTAATTTGAAACACTCCATTTTCTTTTTATTTTAAAGGAGGAAAAAAGACATTGCCGGTGGTAAATCATGTATGCTCAAATTGGACCTGATAGGTCAGGAAATTCCTGCTGTCATTGAAATTTCCTTTGGGGAGAGATGGATTGGGAGCTGAGGCTTCATTAGGATCAAACCAGATCTTGGCAGATGTCCATGAAGCAAGCTCTGCAGTGAATCTATGATCCACTTTACACTTTTCAATACAGTTGCTTAATTTTACAATGTCTAATCCCTGAAAATTTCTCATAAGAATTTTATTACTCTGAATTGAAGGTTATCAAAAAGTCAATCAAGCCTTCCTGGAATTGCATTGGTATGTTCCTCACATACCCACACCATGCCAAGCATGGCAGTACCTGCTTTTCTCTGAATAGGGAAGCAAACTATTTAAAATACATATTCCTGGACTCTGAGGAAGACATTTGCATTTCTTAATATCTTTAAAGGAGGTCAAGGAAACCATTTTTGTGGATGGTGTTTGGAACTGTGAGAGGAAAATATTTTCAGGATATATTCAACAAAAAAATGTATGCAACTTTTAACTAAGTAATCAGAGAACAATGCTATTATCTTATGTTGATATCATGTAGGAGACCTCACCTCAGTGACATTTTTTTTCCAAACAAAACAAACAAAAATTTAAACAAAGTATAATGATGAGAAAGAAAAAACAAAAAAAAAATTAAAGAGCATTTCACAAAATATATGACTAATACTCACAAACTGTGAAGGTCATGAAAAAAGATAAGGAAGACTGAGTAATTGTCACAGACCAGAGAAGCCTGAGGAACCATGACAACTGAATGCAATGAGATGTCCTGGATTCAATCTTTCATTTTATTTTTTTAATAAATGCATCTTTAGTTTACAATATCATATGCATTTTAGGAGTACAGCTTGAAACAGAATAAAAGTCATTCATGGAAAAAAATGTGAAATCCAAATAAACTCTGGAGTTTGGGTAGGAGTGATGTATAATGGTGGTTTCATAGTTTTGATAAATATTCCATGGTAATATGAGATCATAATATTAGGGGAAACTAAAACCGGATGTTATTTGACCATTTTGTGCTACCTCTACTTTTTGTGTAAATCTGAAATAATTCAAATTAAAAACTTAATCTTTATAAATAACATGTATATAGCTGTAACATAAATAAAACAATATTCAAGGTAAATACTTTAATAAGTAAACTTTTAATAGAAAAGTTAAAATAAAATTTTTAAAATGGATCAATTTTTAATGAATACATTTCTTTATACAATTATATATGAGCATTTTATAGTTTTATATAGGTAGGTATAGGTATAGCTATAAGGAGAAATATCTAGCATTCCGGAATGATATCTAGTAGCATAGTTTTTATTATCTCTGAACCACCACACTAAAAAATGTAATGCAAAACCAAAAACACGTGACAGAATTTGTAACAAACCTAGCAATGTGATATCTTCGTGCAAACCAAAATGCCAACATGGGGGCATGAACCATGGCCAACCACTGGAGCCCAATGATGCCACATTCATGCAAGAGGAAGCAGAGGGAAAGAAGCATCGTATGGACCTGAGGATATAATCCCAAAACAGCCAACAAGATTCACAAAGTGCTTAACTAGTTAATTTCAGAAACTGGGAGAGCTTCTTCCCAATCCAGCAGTGGGTGAGTGCAAGGACCCCTCAGTAAGGAATAAGTAATCTGTCCCTCTGACCTTCCCAGATTGCCCAGATAAACCAGGGCTAATTTCTATGCCAAGAACACATAAGAGTAACTACTCGTCTTGAAATTAAAATTGAACAATATAGGGACATAAAAAGTAAAGAGAGAGAAAATGTAGATAAACATAGGAAAGGAGAACAGGGAAGGAAGTTTGCCTCCATTTTGAATGCTATATGATCCTACTTAAAAATAAAAAAAGGAAGTAGGTGCTGTTTAATAGTTTAAAAAACTATTCACTAATCTTTCTAAAAACTAAAAAAAATTCTCAAAAGTGAGTAGCAGAAAAAACTAAAAATAAAATCCAAAGCAAAACTGCTATGAGATAAAAGAATAAGTGAAGTAACATCTACGCAGACATACCAGGAAGTCATGCTCATTAAATAGATACTGTCTTCACCTACTTTATCAAAATGAGTTAAAAGACTTTCAGTAATTGACATGAGATGAAATAACAATGTACATTAAAATTGTAAAAATCTCTTAAAAAATGCCAACTCATAAGAATTAGAAATTTAGAAATAGTATTTGTCTGTTAGATTACTATTAACATCAGAATATTAGAAAGAATATAAGAGAAAATGAGCTTAAGAATGTTCTAAGAGGAAAAACAAAGGCAGAAAAAAAAGTATTTAAAAATTTAAAAAGAAGTGAAGCTATAGAAGGATTTCAAGAAAAGGTGACAAATACTGATAAGTAAAATATAAAAATAAAAGCAAATTACAGATAATAAAAATCCTTGAAGAAAAAATAAAAGGAAATACAAATCTGAGAAAACTGAAACTAAAAATATCTGATAATACATATTGAAAAGCATATTATGTATCTGGTAATATCAGTCCAGAATGTCCATTAATGAGATACAGTCTAGTAAAATTATCAGACTTTAGGATCAAATTTTTTTTTAAATCCTTTGACATGTAGTCAGAAAAAGTGACTTATAAAGGAAAATTAGATTAGCAGACTTTCAACAATGATGCTTTATGTTAAAAGAAAACAGAATAATATACTTAACACACTGAAGAAAAAAAATGTAGGCAAATGTGGGAAAATGTTTACATTCAGCTGAATTGACTTCCAGGTATGTTGGACAACACATTAAAAATGTGTATAATATTGCTTCCATAAGATCCTCTTGAAGAATCTTCTAGAGAACAAGCTTAAAACAATGAAAATGTCTTGAAATATCAACATAAAGATAGGTAGTTAATAATAAGATAAATAATTACCTGAAGAATTAAGATTAAGTGAGGGCTAATATGAGAGTATCTAACAATCATGTGCTTTGACAGCTATACTGTAATTATAAAAAATATGAGAGGTCAAATGCAAAAAAACTAATTGCTTTCAGTAATTTTATTGATGGTGCTGGTACTAGTGATGCTATTCTAGATTACTATGTGGGGACTCTGAGACAGTTTAATTCTATCATTCTCTCATTGTTGAGAAGCATAATTATTTGTAAAAGAGAAAAAAACAATAGTATTAAATTTTAGTTGGAAAATCAGAATAAACAGAGTTTTATTTTTTATTCTTCTATTTTCTAGTTCTGTCCACTAAAATACTAAAAAAGTGACAGACCCAATAGCAATGAAAATCAATCAACCCACAGAATGTGGTCCTGAAATACTATTTCTCATTAAAAGAAATTAAGATTTTTTTTTTTTTTTGAGAGTGAATTGGAGAAAGATCCTAAAACATTTTTTCATGGAAGATAGCATGGGAGCTACAGAGAACTACAAATGTTTGCCTATAGAAGCCAAGTGATAATTTCAATAGGCTTAACCTGGACAAAGAGAAAATAATTGCTATTTCCAAACAGATAATAATTAGAGTGGATTAAACCTATCAAATATTTTTAAACTCATGTGTCTATTATGATACCCCCAAAAGTTATTTACCTTGGAAAAATGGTAGTAAATAAGCTATTTTCTTGAAAACTGATAATTGAAGGGATGTTATCCTTCCTTTCCTACACTCACTCTACTTGTGGGTAACCAAATAGTAGATGAAGAGAAGTATCTCTTTTAAAATAACTCTATTGAAATGAAGTGAAAAATTTGAAAATTATTATTTTGCGAACTTCAATGAATAAGTTTGTCAGTAAGCATTGGCCATCATCAAAGGAGAAACAAATACATGTTTCATCTCAGAACGAAATAACATAAAACCATTTGCAGTCAGAATAACAATTTTTGAAACTGAGTTATTGTGTAGATAGAATGTTCCTACTTCCCCAAAACCGAATAATATACAATGAAAGTTGTCATTATATTAAGAATATTGAGACAGGAAAATGGAATACTAGTGGAAATGTGCTTGAAAGATAAAACTATTGATATCAGAGATAGAACACCAAAAATTGGGATTATGGTGAAATACAATTATTGGTGCAGAATTTATTAATCAGAGTTTTATGAAAGAATTAAGCTTAAGTGTCATAGTATCTAAAGTATGTAGTGAAATAGCTTCACTCCTATGAATCTAGAATAGTATTAGTTATGTATCATCTTTGAGATATTTGAGAAAATATTCAATCAAGTAATTTATAACATTCTGTGGATCAGATTAGGACCCCTTGTGAAAAAGACTGGAAGGTATAACCTTGGCAATAATCTACTGAAGTGCAAGACAAGATCATTTAAAAATTAAGGAATAAAAAGATTGGGCTATTGATATGATCATTTATGTGTATAGTAAATTCACCAAGAATTAAGGGCAAGAATGGTATTGAAGTTAAATTATAGAAGAAACAAAAGAGAAGAGTGGATAAATAAAGCAGCAATGAAAGGTAGAGGGCGATACAATCTCTTGACAGATACATGATTTTCAGGGTGAAGGGAAGAGAAATAAATGAAATACCACAATGAAAAGAAAAGAAAAGAAGAAAAGAAGGGATCTGGTCGCCCCTCCTTCAAGCCCAGAATCATGAATACTGTGGAGATCCAAAAGCCACCACTTTAGTAGTTATAAAAAGCAGTGTCCTCAGGGACTTTTAGCCAGAGATTGGATCATTCAGAACATAGACGGAGGATGTAGAGTCTTTTGCTGATAATGGACTCTGATTTCCAGGGAGCACCATAGCAGGGATCAAAAATCAAGGAAGGAGTGAAGACGGAACGAAATTAAAGTGTATACACAGGGGCCTGTGGGGATTACAGTGTGGGAGATGAAGCGTGATTGGCAGTCAGACCTTGTGGCGCTAAGGCATTCAGTAAAAAAAGGCTTAATCAGATGACTAGTGGATTCAAGGCTAATTGGGTCTGGCGAGCATTTGGAAAGAGGAAAAGGTAGTGTTCGAGGGTCCCCTGATTTCAAGAAGGTCTAGATGAGTTGTGTTTTTAGGGATAGGGAATTATATCTAGCCTTTAGGAATATATTTGGAAATTTTGTAGGATCCCACACCTCTTCAAGAATCTTATGAAAATGATAGATTATCTCCTTAGAAAAATTCAGGGAAAGTGGTAATCTTGAAGATGTTGGTACTATTTCCAGTCAGGTTGTCCCATAGCAGAAGTATTTGTCTTCTTTCCTGAAGTCCTGGAGTGAGCACAAGAGCAGGGTGAGCAAATGGAAGGTCTCCGAGGGAAAGAGAGTCAGAGAGTCACTGCTCCAGCCCATGTTCCACTCTGGAGAGGAGATAAAGAATCAGTTCTTCTCTCTGAGGACTTGCTTTAGCTGGACTTTACAACTCCAGAAGACAAACCCTTTTTAGAGAGAGAAGAATCATGAAAACTGATTTTCAGGTTTTAAAGACAAAAATTGAAGCAGCAATTTGTGAAATGAAATGTTACATATGAATAAGAAAGAGGCTAGTTTCTGGGAAGGAAAAAACTAGAGTAAAAGAACTTGGAAAAGCCTAGCTTTTATATTATAAAATTAAATTAGAATTCTGGTTTTTATGAGTTATTTGTATACATTAGAAACTAGGCAAAAGATTCAAAATGTTTTTCCTAAAATGGAATCTGTTGCGTATTCAGGTCCTCAATTCACATTTGGGTTACTTGAATGAACATTATTACATCTCCTCTCACTAATTCTACTTCTTCTTATATTAAGTTAATTCATATTTTAATCCTATGGATTCCAAATAGCTAAATAATTCAAATTTCATTGGCTATTATACCTAAATTTAAATGACGTGATTGATAGTTGCTTCTAATTTGGAAAAATATAATTTGCATTTTTTTTTAGGTGTCAAGACTGGAGAGTCCTTTTATTTGTCAGAATGATAAACTTTGTATGTAAAAGGTTACAAAGGAAAAAGCAAATTGGTAGATTGACATTTTCATCTAATTTAACACTAACATAATTACAGGTATAAAAATCTGAAATAGAAATAAATTAGAATTATGCTCCTGCCATTTTAGATTGTGTTTTCATGGGCTAAAAAAAAATTAAAAATCTTAAGAATTCATTGAGTTCAAAGGGGAGTATAATTGGGCACAGAGGCTAATAAATGAAGAACAAAGCTTTGAAACTTCCTGTGTGTATTTTCCTACCTAGACACAGGCTTTCCAATTTTTGCATTCTAGTAGAATTGGCATAATAAAGCAAAACAAAACCCTCTGTCTTCCTACTTCTGGGTTTTTCTTTTTCAATTGGATTTTTGTTTTTCAAAAGTCTCATACTTCACATAGATGGAGTATGTTGGCCTTTGTCACCAACAACCTGTCATGCAGATTCCAGACCAACCTAGGACATTCGTCATAGAAAGCATGGGGGTGTTGTTTCTGAATGGCTATCTCTTCTGCTGACATCTGGGCCTCTCTGTAGGAGGACAGGATTTTTATTTCAAAGTCAGAGATCCTGAATCTTCTCAAATCAAATTTTCTAGAAGTCAGGAAATTCAATAGCCAGGAAAGAAAAAATCCTAAATTATAGATGGAATAATCTTGAGAAGTAGGTATATGATCTTTATTTTCGAGCTTTCATTCTTTTGAAAAGTTAATAGTGCACGTCAGCTGTAGAGCTGAGATTCCAACCTAGTGTATTAGAATTGAGATACCAGCTAAAATAATGTAGGTGGTAACTATTGTCCAGACTTTGTGTCACTCATGTATAGCTACACCATGATAAAAGCTATCTAGATTATATAAATACTATATAGTTTTTCACATCAGATATGTTTTAGTATTATATTATCATTGGTGTAACCACAGTGACCCCTAACATTAACAATAAAACCAAAAAATGACATGACATGTACCTTCATCGTTAATAACTGAATTTGAAGTGAAAGTTATATAATTTCACATTAAGACTGTTTTCTTAGAGATTCTATTGACTCTCGTTTGCACTTGGTGTGCGGATGAATGGAGCAGAAAGACAGCGGCAAGGCCCAAGTAGGAGAGGAAAGAACAATCGAAAAAGCCTGGAGAGTGCAGTGCATTACTTCCTGGACACTCAGGTTCCAGCTCCCATGAAGGAGTGGGAGTTTTGTCTGGAGAGATAAAGCATGATTATATCCTGGTTTATCACTTTAAGCTGAATGGACTTGGGACATCATTTGAAGATTGCATTACTTTCCTATTAAATTCTTATACTTTCTAGGAACTGCTTGGATCCCTGCAATAATTTGCATGCATCAGCCTATTCAAACAGTGTGCAGATAGGAGAGAGCTCTGGTAAGCATGCACATGGCCACCTTGCTGTCTAGAGCTACTCGGGCCTGCTGTCCTGGAGGTTGACAAACTAGTACACAATTAAAATGAACAAATTAATAAAAATATTTCTTTCGTCTCTCCTTTCCTTCCTTCCTCTACAAAAATAAAATAAAAGAATATTAAAAATAGATTGAGCTGTTGTATAGATGACTTTTTGTAGCATGCTGAGGAAGGCTAATGTGCTTCAGAATGAAGTAAGGAATTACATAAGCTTTTTAATAAGAGCAATGGCATAATCAGAATAAGTAAAGCTCGAGTACAGTGGGTAACAAACTAGACTACATCAGTTAAAACACTGGAGTTTAAACATGTTTGAATTCACTCCCTCCACCCTTTAAAATGAGATAGCAATTCCTATCCTACCTTTTTCCAGGGATGTCCTGATAATGAATTCACAAGAGAATGAATATAACATGTGGTTAAAAAGGTCAGTTGGTGGTGGAAGAGTCCACAGGCAGGAGACTACTTAGGTCTTTATTACCAAGTCCAGAGAAGCAGGGAAAACCAGGGCTAGGTAGAAGAACAACAAAATGTCAAGGGACTGAGCTAGTTTTCTTTTTCTGTTTTCAGGTAGTTGATTCATCTATTATATTTTTTTAAACTTTACCAATCTTCACCAACCTTCTTGTGGCAGGTGTTAATATTACATAAGGAGTAACATTTTTCTATCACTTTCCATCATTTGTATCTTTATAACTATGATATGACAGCAGATACATCTAAGTAATATTTTTTTGAAATCCCCCCGTATTTCCATTAGAAATTAGATCAGGTATTTTAATTATATTTAAAATGAGAAAGAATGTAAATAGATCACATTTTATAAATCTATGTTCTTTGAATTTTTATCAGACATACATCACACACAAACACATGTGCAGTGTTGGTCTTGATGTATTCTCCTTTTCCATGGGACTTAAATTTGGGGCCCAATTTTTCTTCTATCAGTTGGGCATGTCGTCTTCCTTTTAGGAGGAACAGACATCTTTCAGCACATTTATCCTTTTCTCTCTCCTTTGACAACTTCTAGGTTCTGCCACAGCACTTATTGATGGTCCTTTAGAGAGAAACCCATCTCTAGAGGCAATTTTTGAATCTCATACATGATGCTGGATTGTACTTTTTGAATATGCTAATAAATAGCTCTTTTCTTCCCAATGGTATTTGTCAAAGAAACATACATCTCTTATAAATAGGGACCTTACTTTTCAAGGTGAGACTGTAGATTTCTAGGTATCTGTTTCTTTATAGCAATTTCATTAATACTTCAAAAGGCCAGAATTTGTCATGTCCTGACTAATTATGAAACAATTCCATCAGCTCTAATATCAACTTCTAAGTGCTCTATAAAGAACAGTGGAGGATTTCTTTTTCCACATCTTGGGTAGAAAAATATTCAAGACATATTTTGTCTGGAAAATATGCAAAAATGAAAGATTGCTCAGCCTTCTGACAACTTAAATTTAACAAAGGTTTCATGGCTTTTTAAATGTGGAGTTTGAAATATTAATAAGTGTCATCATCGGAGGCACAGTCTTAGTTTTTCAATCTTTGTGCATTAATTTATAACAATGTAAACTGGCAGATGATTATTAGTACATTATTACTTTACTCATATGCAAATAGGCAGCTGATTATGGTGTGAGAGTCCTAGGTGAGAGGGAGAGGAAGTTCAGCATACAAACCCCAGGCAATTATTTCTTCCCTTGACCCCACTAATTCCTTCATCTTTCCTTTATCCAGATACATTTACTCTTATTTGTCTGTGTAGCAAACTAAGTCACATGAGAGGATGCAGGCCAGTCCTCCTAGAAATTAAGAAAAATGCTCTGTGGTCCCTGGTCCTCAGTTGCTTCTCTCGACATTGGTCTGTGATAATCATTTGCATTTGACAACAAAGCAAAGGCAACAAAATAAAAAAAAATAATAAACAAGTGATATAGCATCAAACCACAATGGGAACTATCAATAAAATGAAAAGGCTATTCATCAAATGGAGGAAAATATCTGATAAGGGGTTAATATCAAAATACATAAAGACCACATACAACTCAACAAACAAAAATCTATTTTAAAGAAAGGGCAAATGATATGTATGAATAGACATTCTTTCAAAGAAGACATTCAGATGGACAAGAGGTTCATAAAAGTTACTCAATATCATTAATCAAGATAAGAATGCAAATTGAAGCCATAATGAGGTATCTCCTCACAACTGTTAGAATAGTCATCACAAAAAGTCAGAAAATAACAAGTATTGGTAAGATGCATTAAAAAGGGAATATTTCTATACTGTTAGTAGGAATGTAAAGTGGTGCAACCACTATGGAAAACAGTATAGAGTTTCCTTAAAAACATAAAAAACAAAACTACCATATGACACAGATATTCCAGCTTTGGATATGTATCTAAAGAAAGCAAAAATAACACCATAAAAATATACTGGCAGCCTATGTTTATTACAGCACTGTTGATAATAACTATGATATGTGAACAACTTAAGGGTCCACTAATGAAAGAATGGATTGAAGTATTATAGATAGAAAGATACACATACACATAATACATGCATATATACCCAATTGAATATTATTTAATCATTAAAGAAGAAAACCTGGCCATTTACAACAACTTGGATGGAATTTGAAAGCATTATGCTAAGTGTAGCAAGTCAAAGAAAAATATCATATGCGAAGTCTTAAAAAACTCACCAATATAGAAAATAAATTGATGATTTCCAGGGGATAATGAGCTAAGGAATTAAAAATGCACAAACTTATTGTTATAAAACAAATAAGTCAAGATAATGTGATATATACAATGATGATTATAATTAATAACATTACTTTTTTATATTGCATTATATATTTGAAAGCTGCTAAGAGAATAGATTTTAAAAGCCCTCATCCTAAGAAAACAAATTAGAATGGGGGAGTTTTTCAGAAGTGTTTGGGGCCATTCCCTGAATGCTGTTTAGGGAAGATGTAGGATTATCTCAGAAACAACAGGAGTGGAGAAATCCCTGGCATGCCTGCAGATCACTGAATGCCTCCTCAGCAGAAGGAAGATTCACAGGAGACACAGAAGCTGAAGTTTTGTTTTGGAAGCAGAAAGGTGGGTGTGAGAAGAGTGTGTGCCACAGCAGATTTGCTGTAGTTCACAATATGAGTCACCAACACTTTGGCTCCAGAAATGCTGCTTCAAGCATAGCTGGAGTACTAGTGGGGCAGTGGGAGAGAGGAGTGAGGATTCTTACAGACACTTGGCTAGAGGAAATCTCAAAAAGAGAGGTCATGGAGTAGTACAGCTAGGAGCACAGAAGATAGGAAAGTACTGTTCCCTCCCTGACACTTAGGACTTGAGCTTTAGCAGAGGGGCACTCTGGGGACAGTCTGAACTGTTAGACTCAGTTCTGGTGGCTCAGAGAGGAGAGCCTACCAGAGTGTTGCCTACAGAATTAAGCCTCCCAGCCAGCCAGCAAAAGCTGTCTGCCCCCTTCCTCCCCTCACTGCTTCCCCACCACCAGTCACCCCATGACACAGCAAAAATTATACTATGGAAGCCTGCAAGCAACAAAAATATAGAATACAACTAGAGTACCCCCTGGCAAAATGAGAGAAAGCTAGCAGTCCTTCAACAAAAACCCAAACCATGGGGAAAAAAAGAGAATACAACACACCTTGAAATCTCAAAATCTCATCAAAACACAAGAAAATGAAAACTCATCTAAAACCAGTTTTGATGACATGGAGGATTATTCTTTTCAATAGAAAAAAAGTTCAAATGGCAACCATAAAGAAAGTCAGAGAAATAAAAGAAACTCAGAAAAACAAGTCAATGATCTCTAAAATACAATTTAGGAACAGAAAGCAAAAATTGATAGTCAAAAAAAGAAATTAATAGTGATACAGGAAGTAAAGGAGGCAATAAATGAGATCAAGAATAACAAAGAAAGCTATGGGACTAGAATAAACGAAATAGAGGAAAGTATTAGTGATCTAGAGGATAGTAACTTTGTTAGGAGCAAACATTAAACCATACATCCTGATCAAGTGGGATTTATTCAAGGGATGCTGTAGAAGAGAGGAAGCCGCACCCCAGTTTCTAGCCGCTGAGGACCATCAGTGGCCACCCAGCCACCAGGTACCTGACAGTCTAGACTGGCTGGAAGCTACTGACTAGATAAAAAGGACCCCTTTCTGAGAATGAAACCCTATGTTCATTTTACAATTATGTGAATCCTGTGTGTTATCCATGTGAGGAATTCACAAATGAATAACTGAATTCCGTTTGTAATTCCTGTTCTAATTCACACCTTTCCCTCTCCCTCATCAATAAAAGTGTATCCCAAAAGTATTTTGGGGCTCAGATTCTGTATCTGGCCAGAGCATAATAAAGCTATCTTTGCTACTTCTAAAAGAGCACCGCTTGGATTTGTCAGTTAAGAGAGAGAGAGCTATTACAACGCAACAAACGATTTGTGTATGTTTCAACATACACAAATCAATTAATGTGATACACTGCCTCAACAAAAAAAGAACGAAAACCAGAAGACTATCTCAGTACATGCAGAAAAAAGCATTTAGCAAGATTCAACATCCCTTTATGTTAAAAACCTTCCAAAATAGCTATAAAGGCAATGTACTTCAACATAATAAAGACTATCTATGACAAATCCACACACAGTATTCTATTCAATGCAAAACAAAACAAAACAAAACAAAAAACCTGAAAGATTTTCCTCTAAGTTCAGAAACAAGGCAAGGATGTCAAGTCAGCAATACTATTTAGTATTGTGCTGTAAGTTCTGATCATCACAATCAGAAAAGAGAAATATATAAAAGGTTCAAATGGGAAAGGAAGTGAAACTATCACTATTAACAGATGGGATAATAATATATAGGAAGAACCCCAAAGACTCAGTAAAAAGTTACTAGAAATAATAAATAGAGTAAAGTGGCAAGTTATGAAATTAATACTCAGTTATCTGTTACATTTCTATATGGAAACAATCAAAATGCAGAAAGAAAGTTCAGGAAAACAATATCACTTATACTTGCATCCAGAAAAATGAAATACCTTGGAATAAACTTAAGCAAAGAAGTAAAAGACCTATACCCTGAACGACAGTGCTGAAAGAAATACAAGATAACACACACAAAGAAATGGAAAGATGTCCCATGCAAATGGATTGAAAGTGAAAAAATGCCCATACTGCTTAAAGCAACATATAGTTTTAATACTCTCCATATCAAAATTCCAAAGACATTCTTTACAGATATAGAACAAAAACATCATGGAATCTATTTGGAGCTACAAAGTACCCAAGATAGCAAAAACAATACTGAGGGAAAAAAGCAAAATAAAAATGGAGGTGCCATGCACCCTGATTTCAAACTCTACTACAAAGCAATAATATTCAAGACAACATGGTATTGGAATAAAAACAGAATTGAAATCCCAGACACAAATCCACACATGAGGACATTTGATTTTCTACAGGCCAAAAACTTACAATAGGGCAAGGGTAGTCTCTTCAGTAAATGGTGCTGGGAAAACTGGACAGCCACATGCAAAAAAGTTAAAACACAAAAATTAAATAAAAATTGATCATAGATTTAGATGGCAGGAAATCATAAAATATGTAGAAGAAATAATAAAATATATAGGAAAAATACAACAGGTCATTGACCTAAGAGCCTTCTTTAGAAATTCAACTCCAAAAAGCAAGGGGAAAAAATCCAAAATAAACAAATGGAATTATATCTCATTGAAAATCTTTTGCCCAGCCAAATAAGCTGGCATCAAAACAAAAAGGCATCCTACTGAATGGGAGAAGTATTTTCACATCACATCTCTGACAAAGGATTAATATTCAAATTATATAAATAACTAATAAAGCTCAACAACAAAAAAAACAAACAAGCCAATTAAAATATGGGCAGATGAGCTTAATGTCATTTCCCTAAAGATGACATGCAAATGTCCAATAGGTATATGAAAAGATGTTCCACTTTTCTTGTTATTAGGGAAATGCAAATTAAAGCAACAATGCAATATCACCTCATAATCTATGAAAATGACTGTCATTCCAAAACAAAAGGAGACAAAATGTGCTAGAGAGGATGTGGAGAAAAGGGAACTTTTATAGACCCTTAGAATGAGTGTAAAATGGTGCACCATTTTGGAAAGAAGTATGGAGATTCCTCAAAGAACTTGAGAATGGAAATCTATATCATCCAGATATGACTCTACTGGGTATTTATCCTAAAAACACAACACTCATTTGCATAGATAAAAGCACCCCATGTTCATCACAATATTATTTACAATAGCCAAGAGCTGGAAGCAACCTAAATGTCTATCAACAGATAAGTAGATAAGATGTGGTAGATATAGACATAGATATAGAAATAGATATAAATATATAGTATCTATCTATAGATAGATATAGATAAGGGATAGTATAAATAAGATGTGGTATATCTCTATACCTGTAAGTATAGAGATATACCACATCTTACCTATGTCTGTATCTCTCTTTCTATATCTATCTATATAATGGAATACTACACAGCCATCAAACGGAGAAGTTCTGCAATTTTTGACAACCTGGATGAACTTAGAGATTATTGTGCCTAGTGAGATAACCAGAAGGAGAAAGACAAATACGTCAGATATCACTCTTATGTGGTTTATAGAGACAAAAAAAGAACAAACAAAATTAAACAATAATAGACTTTCAAAAAATGAACCATATCATGTCACAACAGACTTTTAGTGCTAAAAAAAGCAAATCAGAGCAGGCAAGAAGAGTTGAGGATGGGAATGTGGCAAGTGAGGTAAAGAGAATTAATTGTATAGTGAAGGAAAAAAAGGAAATAGTGATAATCCTGTATAATAAACAGATATCAATTTGCTATCATGTATAATGTAAACCTAGTTAATGCTAGAATGCTATATTCTTTCAATAAAATCAATTAAAAAAGAAAAAAATTGTAATTACATATAGTGATGGATGTTAACTAGATTTACCATGTGACCATTTTAAAATACATACAAATATCAAATCATTGTGTTGTACACATGATGCTAATGTTATCTGTCAATTATACCTAAACCAAAAAGAAAAATGTTCTGGAGTCCTTCACCCTCAATCCTTTCTCTTTGAATGTAATAAAAAATATGGACTAGCAGAGGTAATTACTTTTTTCAAAAATTTAGTCCATTATCTTATATTGGGAAAGTTATGTTTCTTTTTTTAAGTTGAATTGTTTTTTGAAGCATTGCATCACACATTAAGATTTAAGGTGTATATCATAGTAAATCCATATATATGTATATATGTGTGTGTGCACATGCATAGACTATTACAAGTCAACCACCATTTTAGTTCTTCTTTCACTATACAATCAATCCCCCTACCCAATTTGCTCACTCATCCTCTCACTTCTCTTCCTGCAACCACCAATTTGATTTTATTGACTAAAGTCTATTTTTATTTAGTTCATTTGTTTGTCTGGTTTCTCTATGTACCACATATAAGTGATATCATCTAATGTCTACCTTTATTACATCACCCCTCAGTTTTTTTGGTAGAGGAAAATTGTGTATGTACTTAGAATACATTCTGTTTCTAAGGATTAATCAATACTTTTTTCATCAGTATAAAATACAAAAACCATCCTTCTTATTTTCAAAAATTGATCAAGCAACTCTCATGAAACCTGATGACCTTCAGAAAATGGTTCTGTTCTCTAGACTCTAATGCTGAGCCTTTTCTATTCACAGAATATTCACTACCCATTTTGTCACCTAAGATTATTCATAATTTATTAAGTATCACCAGGAGAGACTTTGGTTACTGACTGATGAAGAACAAGTGATGTCTAGATATTTGTAATTTTAGTAAGGGTTCTACTAAAAATTATATTTTCCACAGAAGCATTTTTATCATCTCTGTCACTATGACCTCTCTACTTGATTAAAATTGCTCATCCTATAAGGTTTTTTTCAAGCCTCATTTATTCCAAAAACATTTCAGTAAATACAATTCAACCAACAAATATTATGTCATTCTTATCTTCAGAACCTGTGATTTCTATCCTATTTGGGAAAACAGTTTTTGCACATGAGATTTTTAAAAATTTTGAGGTGGAAAGATTATCTTGGTATATCCGAGTGAGTCCCAAATCCAGTCATAAGCATACTTATAAGAGACAATCAGACAGATTTAACAAACATACTGAAAACATTAGGCATGACATTCATGGATTCAAATAAGCAACTCAGCAGAAGCAAGGATTAGAGGTGAGATTATCCAGAATATATCTGTGGAGGATCCTTTTTGTCAAATAGTGTGAATTCAAGACAGACTAAGGAGACCCACAAGGGTTTGGAAAATGTTATACCCACAAAACCACTACCATATTGATGCGAAAGGAACAGAGAGATGATGACGTGTAAGAAAGTATCCAATCTTAAGCATTCTATGCAAAGGGAGGAGGCTGATAAAATGGTATTCAGCTACAAATATGTGAGACATTTCAATAAAAAGAATGAGTCAGAGCAGAAGCATAGGTGCAGAAGTAGGCTAGGTCTGCAGGAGAAGACACCGAAAACTGCTATAGGTACAAAGGGCAGAGCCACAGGGTTAGGGGATAAAATCTCAAGTCACAAAAAATTGTTCTAAGATTTTGAAGTCTATTGAGATTTTTCTCTTTGCATTTCAAAATTTCTCAGGATTATTAGCCACTGAATAATGAAGACCATGTAGTATTCCAATATATTTTGTGAAGTGAAAAAGCACACAAAATCCGATGTGAAATTCCAAAATCACAAGTATTATCATCAGTTTTAACAAGTCATTCATATCATAGTGAGAGAGAGAAAGAGAGAGAGAGAGAGAGAGAGAGAGACAGAGAGACAGAGAGACAGAGAGACAGAGAGACAGAGAGACAGAGACAGTGGCAGAGAGAGAGGAACATCTACTTCACACAGGCAGAAAAGAATAAAAATGAGAATTCAATTTTATTTCCACCAGTTTAGTTAGGACTATGGATCCTTGAATGATTTCTGTGTATCTAGCAACCAGGGTGAATGCCTACTCAGCAGTAAGAATCCGTGGTTTCAACATTTCTGCTTTACCACATGATGATTCAGCACTTCTACCTCTGCTGAAGAGCATGTTAACATTGCCTCTTTGTGTACTGAAGTTGAATTCCCTCAGAGGATTTGATTATTTCATTCAGTCAATTAAGGACATATCTCTTTATTTGACCACCTATGAGACTTTGGCAAATGAAAGTCTTTGAACTCAATCTCCATCTTTGACCCAGTCAGCCATGGTCAGTGTAGAAGACTACATGGCAATTTGGATTTGTGAAACCCTTAAGGGGAAGATTAAGTATAACAGAAATTTCCCCAGGAAAGGATAAGGTCATTAGAAATCACTTTGCTTGGTCTGATCAATATGTGTATTTATCATGATGTGAAAATTTTGCTAGTTTCTGGGGATACAATGATAATTAAGTCCCCATCCTTTCCATATAAGAACTCTCACTTTTTAGAAGGGTGATACACATATTAAATAATTACCCTATCATTCATCATTCAAAATGATTTGCTTTATTGAAAATGTGCTCTGGTGATCACAGACCAAAATGATTAAAGAAGGAGTTGGTGAAACCATCGGGGTGGCAACCAAATAATCACCCTTTAAAGGATGAATAGAACTTATCAATGGAGGAAAGCATTTCAGGAGAAAGGAACAGGATGAGCAAGAACTCATAGATGTAAAAGGGTAGGTTTATTTGGAAAAAGAGAGTATACAAGGGGAATACCAATACAAAAGGAAGTAAGGAGTGGGAATGATAAAGAAAATACAATAATGTAATTTAGAATTTAAGGAATCTAGATTTTTGTCTTAGCCATCATCTTTTCCACTGGAAATAATCTCTTCCTTCTCAGACTCCCTTTGCATTTTTTATGTTACTTACATATTGTTAATATAAAGTCATTTGTTGGTCTTATCTATTCTAATGAATAAAATCTATTGATTATTTTCTGTATCTTTATGTATTTAGCACAATGCTATAGAGTAGACATTCAAAAATTAAGTATGTCAAGTGAATAGTGTTTATTGCTTCTGAATTATAGAGATAATGTTTTTATAATTCCCCTAAAATACATGCAACCACAGATATTTCTTCTAAGGAAAATAAGAACATACCAACTTGTTGGTTCAAGATAGCAGCGAGGGCAAAGGCCGAAAGGAATGGATTAAATCTAAATTATCCTGACCCAGAGTCAGAGTATTAAGCACAGTTTTCTTAATGAATCCTGAAATCAACTTGCAGATTTGAATTTTATAAAAACCCATCTTGCTGAAAGAAAGAATTCTTTTTTTTCTTTTTTGTCATGCCTTAAAAGGTTTCCTGAGAAGACTGAGGTTAAATATAACCATAACTAAGCCTAAGTGTGTTTTGGCAATGTACATGCAGAAATAGCACTAAATCAACAAATGAATAATATCACTGCTGATTCTTATATAATGCCGACAAAGGCAGCAGCTGACAATAAATGTTAGAACTGATGTCAGCAGAAGATGCTGAACTTTTCAGCCTTAACACATGACAGGTGAGATGCCTATGTGCCAGAAGTCTATTCTGTAGAGGGAGTACTGTGTTCCAAGCTTCAGCTCACCCAGGCCATTCCAGGTAATCAAGACCTAACGTGCCCTGAAATGAAAAGAAACCTAGAAAAATTCAGACCAATGTAGAGCAATTATAAGGGTGACAAAGAGGAGAACATGCGTTGCAGGTTGAGTAAAGCAGTGAGGGTATAAGGATTAGCTCAGCATGCCAATTTGTAGTTTATTTTCATAAGATTGAAACAATCTTCAAGGTGGCCATTCCTGTCACCATTTCAAAAGAACTTCAAGGCTCAGAGAGATTAAATAACGCATTCCAAATTATTCTTTAATAAGAAACAGATACACTTTCAAATCTTTTCCATATGGTTTGATCATCCTAATGACATCCTATTGGAGCTTTCATTCTGCACTAACTTTCAGCAGGATCTCTAGGACTTTGCCACTCACTTTACTGGCCAAGAAAAAAGCATCTAAATTTTTTAATTAAAAATGTCTACTCTGATCTCAACATTTAGGATCATTATTTTAACCCAGTCATAATTTTCTGTTAACAATAATTTGTCTTATTTTCTCCTTTCTTTCTCTCTTCCCTCCCTTCCCCTCTCCCCTCTTCTCTTTCCTCCATTCCTCCCTTCCTTCCTTTCTCTGGCAACATTTTCATTAACATATGTTTCAGCGGACCTTAAACATAGCATTTACAGATGACATAACAAGAGAAAAAGAAATACTCCTTGCCTTTATTCTTGATTCATATTTAAATCGTGTTAGTGTCAGGTAAATTTCGGGCACTGTCCTCACAGAGAAAACCGGTGGGGGATGTGGCATCTCTTTATAACGGTCATACTATTTTCATGAGATACTGGATCAGCCCCCAAGAGCTAGTTTTTCCTTCTAAATATCATCAATTGCCATCATATTAATTTACTTCTCGAAAAGTTGTTGCCTGTTCCCTTTACAAAAAGTTTTCTTTTACTAAACTCTCCTTCATTCATTGTTAAATTTACTTTTGGGGTCTTCTCTTCTTTTCTCTTAGTTGTACATGTTGAGGTTCTCAGACTTGATGCTCGACACGCATCTTTAAATAAAGTAGATTTCATCTTACAAGACTAATTATTATATATATATATATATGTTTCTGTATCATATTTCTAATTGACCTTTCTTTGAGACATTCAATGTAATTTCTCATTTATGTTTTCTCTTAGCTCTCACACAGATACCCTAATTTAACCTACCCCGACCTAAATGTTTGAAGTCTGTCCCCAAATGTGCTTCAGTTCCAGTTTCTCATGTGCTTAATGGCATATTCATTTAGTTGCCCTGATGGTGTCACATCCACAGATCCACTCCAGCACAAGTTCCCAGTGTATGCAGACCTGGAAAACAACTGGAAGTCATTTTTCTCAGTTACAATATCTAGAGGTAGGCACTGTTGATCTTGGATCAAAGATTTGACAGGCTCAGTATCCTTCATTCTTGTTCCCTCATTGTGACAAGATGGTGACCTCCACTCAGTGCCTTACACACTTAATGAAATCAGGAATAAAAAAGGCATCACTACCTTTCTTGTAATTTTATGACTTTTGTTAGAAAAGGAAAAAATTTCTCCAAACTTTCACAGTTGCCTTCTCTGCTAGTGTTCCCCAGACAGAACTCCTCTTCCCTCACAGCTGCAAGCAAAAGCAGCAACAAGGGAGAAGGTATGTGGTGAGGAGCAGATGTCAGGTTTGCACTATTTTCTTTTTTAAACATTTTGTTTTACTTATATTTCAGCTAGGTAGGCTAGCTCTATTTGCCCTCGAGATCCCCATTCTGCCCTTCTCACCCTGCTCTGTGCCCTGAGAGTGTGACCACAGGGTTTAGGGTGTGGGGAGATGGGACCCAGCAGGATTCCTGAGGCCCTCAGGCTCCTTCCATGTCAGAGCTGGACTAACACTCTAGCTTTTCTCTGCCCCAGTTCCTACTAGAAAGCCCATGCCTAGAACAGAGCTCTCTTTGGATTTCACCCAGGGCCCAGTGGCAGTAATGACCCAGCCTGCCCTGATTTCTGACTCTGGTACATTTAGCGTTGCTTCCCATCACCAATGCCCCACCTTTGGAAATAGCCCTTTCCTTAAACCCTTTATCATCCCTTTGGAGTATGCCATCAGTTTCCGGCCCATTAGTATAATCAACGCTGTAACATCAATAATTCATGTTGTTGATGGTAACGCCACATCCTATAAAACATGAGGTGAAAATGCTGACTGAAGGTGGGCGTAGGAAGGGGAGTAGCAGCTCAGCCCACTGTTCACAGATGTGGTTTAGCAAGATTCTGAACTCAACTTGCCCTTCCTCCCACCCAAATTCTTTGCAGTCATGGAAAATGCATCCTCCCTGTAAGCTTTCTTCAATTTCTAACATTAACTATTTTTCTTGTCGCACGGACTATGCAGAGAAGAAACAGCAAAACAAGACAAGAAACTCAGCAGAATGCGGACAATCACAAGTGCAGCCAGAGACCCGATGAAGCACATCACTTCTGAAACCTGCTGTTTCTTTCTAAGGAACAATAAACTTCTCAAATGTGTGTGTACGGAGAAAAGGGCTCTCCTTCCAACTTCTCCAGAATTTTACAGTATGCTTTCCAACACTTTCTGAGCCTTCATAACGGTCCTTTCTCCTTCTCCCTAACCTGACTCTACAAGTGTCTCCAAAGTGTGGTTTCCTTCGCACATCATTAAGAGTCTCCTTGGGGAAAGGGGTCTGAGCCTGGAGGTCCAGAGCCAAGTGTGATAGAAATTGGTGAGACAAGGGATATTGCTTCTTTCGCATAGTACTGATAGTTTTCTTCACAGATTACTACTAACCAACTATTCATTCAATCCAGATTTTCTAGCTTCTTTGTCTCCATGGTAATGCCTGCATTTAACAGAAAAAATAACAAGTACTTTTCTGGAAATTCACAAACTCATCCTTTGCCTTCTATGTGCTAGTTCTTCCTTTTTTCTCTTGTCCCTTTCCCAAAGTTTTAGACTTTAATGCAAAAGTCTGTGTCTTTGTGATTATCTTAAATATAGCAGTATATAGGGCTTTATAGAGAAGGAGCTACAGGAATAAAATAATTTCTTGGGAATGATATAAACACCATAATGAGAATTTTTGACTTAATTATTACTAAATTTGTTCATAGGTTTCTTTGCCATGGAATAAATAAATTATATTTCCTTAAGGCATTTATTAGTATGCTGATGAAAATTTCAGGACAGAGTCCTGACAGTGACAGTAATGAAGTACATGAGACCAATTACACGGCTATACTCCTGCAGTATCTTAGATTTCATTTAAATGACTCGAAGCCACAAATGTAGAAAATTTAATGCACTAACATAATAAAGTACAATTTTTCAAAGTAGAAAGGACTTTGTTAAGGAAGTTTGAGCATTATTTATGAAGAAAGCAGTGTTCTCTTTCAATAACTATTCTATAATCAGAGTTTAGCTTGTAGCTTTCCTCACAACTTATTTGTCATTGAGTATGACATCAAGGAATGCTGGAACACTATGTGGCTGGAACAAGTGATCAAGTACAGCTGACCAGCACCCTCATTTTATGATAAAGAAGGGAGGACTGAGGAGGTCAGCTGTTTGGCTCAGGTCATGTACTTTGCTGTGACTAATGCCCAAGACAGTTCTGCTCAAAGTCCAGTCCAAGACTTATTTATGGCAGACATGTTTTAGGTAGTGGATAAAATACCAATTTTGAGATGTAGTGCCAGACTTATTAGTAAGAACTCTAGGATAAATCTATTAATATGCATTTTTTAAATTTCCTAGATGATTCTTACATACACTAATGTTTCATAACCATTCTCTGTAAGCCCAGGGTTCTCCCTCTCCTTCTGTATTTACCACATAACCTAGGCATGGGTGTGAGGGTACAGAGAATACACTAATGATCTTAGATGGTGGTTTGGGACAATAGGACAAAAGTCAGAATAAATCAGGAACATCAATTCACAGGGTCCATATTCCCTGAAGATTTGGAAGAAATTTTATGCATATATGAAAGCAAACATTACATTATAAAGTGGTTATGAATAAACATGTGCATAATTTTTAAGATTGAACCAAGACATCCAAAATGCCCAAGACAGTTTTGCTCAAAGTCCAGTTCAAGACTTATTTATGGCAGACATGCCATATGTATATATAGCATACATAGCACAGAGTTCTACTAATGCTTTTCCTAATGTGACTTTAAATATGAGGATGCCAAAAATGTCAATATGTCTCTGCCTGCATCCTTTTTAGCAGAGATATATGCTTTTCAGCATATATGTATGTATGTGGACATCTCATTGTCATATTAAGGTTTCTAAATAAACAACAAAAACCTTGTGGTTTAACGTATTTGTTCTGGTTTTAGTTTTGCTATTTAAATTCCTATGCCAAACCAGTATCAGGCTCATTCTCAAGTGAAATATTAAGGGTTTTAGCTTGGGCTTAAGAAGCATATTAGGGCTTTCCATAGAAACAGAACCAAATATATAGCTAGACATAGAGTTAAATATAGATTTAGATATAGCTATAGATATAGCTATATTGATATAGACAGTAAGAAATTTAATAAAAGGTATTGGTCACATAATTATGGAGGCTGAGCTGTCCCATGTTATAGTCTCTACTACTTGGGTCTTGTGAAGACACATGAAAGCAGGTATTATAGTTCAAAGAACTTAGAGGTTGATAGCAAATGCTGTAAATTCCAGTCTAGGTCTGAAGGCCTGAAAACCAGGCCGCTAAAAGCTAAAGAAGATGATGTCTAACTCAAGATGTCTGGCAGAGAGATAGGAAATCCTCCTTTCCTTTATCTTTTTGTTCTGTCCATGCTCTCAAAGTACTGGATGTGAGCACTCACATTAGGGAGAGCAGTTCCCTTTATTCAGTCTACTTATTCAGCTTAAGCTAATCACTTCCAGAGGCTGCCTCACAGATACACCTAGAAATCCAGTAAGGCTGATACATAAAATCAATATCACAAAAATCAGGATTATTTTTCATAAGGTAGTATATCAATATTTTTTGAGAGGGAATTATATATAACTAATCACTAAGATTTATACATACATGTGTGAAACTGTGCCCAGAATACCCACCAGATTATGGGAACTTTGAAAGCAAAGCCTATATCTTATTCCTACATTTCTAGAATCTGGTAGAATGGCACATATTAAATGCATAATTACTATATTTTCTGAAACTATGTATCAGTCTATTAATTTAGAAATCGATATAACAATTACTTTGCTTTGTTACCAGATATGCAGCCAAACTCAAACTTCTAAAACAAGATAATTGGGTCTCATATACATAGCACTTAGTTCTTCAAAGGTTAATTGAACTAAATTGGAATAACCAAGTGTGACAGTCAACTTTTAAAATAACAGTAATTATTATTATATCCACATTTATTACAAAATTAATAGGTATTCTGACATCCAAATAGCAATCACATTTTCATATTGACCACTTTGTAACTCCATCTCCTGCTAGTGACCTAAAATATCCAAATAATTTTTCTCTACCTTAGAGTCACTTGATATAGATCATTATCTTCTCAGGGATACAAAACCATGGATCACACAATTTAAATATTTCATGATAAATTTGAAATTAACCTCAATGATCATACAAAGGAATACCTATATTTTAACTTAGTCACTTCAAATTTCCAAATATGAGTGTCTTCTAGAATTATTTTTGTAGCAGCTATTTGGCACAGATCAGTCTGTAGAATTATTAAATTATTTCAAATATATTTTAAATGTATTTAATTTGGGATTGGAAATGAAACAAGCAACATAATTTTAAGTAAGAATGTTATCTCTTTTTTAGCTTGAGTAATATGTAATACCTAAGCAAAAACATAGTCTAAAATAATAACACAAAAATGAAATCAATTACTATTTCAGTTACTATGTATTTAGTGATTACAATGTATAAGGCAATGGACTAAAAATTATATATGCATTATTTTATTCTGACACCTCTGTATTTAGATTAGATACCAGTGCATTACCCTGTGGTAGTCTTAAGAGCTAAACTACCCACCCTAGGTCACTCAATCTCTAAATGGTATAATCAGAAATAGTAAAGGAATATATAATTTAATAACCTCAAAGCACAAGACTGCAGAAGAGATGAAGAACTTTGAAAACAATAATTATGTAGATTAATCCAAATGAATGCTGATGATATAAAATAGCAGATTATAGTGAAATTTAATAGACACAGAATTAAAATAGATACAATAATAAAGCTAAATGAGGAAAGGAGATAAGTGAAGTTAAAGTGCTTTAAGAGAGTTACAATATACAGAAAAATGTAAAAGTCAAAATTTGTGACTTTTTAAAATTAAAAATGTGTGTTTCAATTCTATCTTGATTAAAAGAGCAAAAATAAAATTTTAATTAACAAAGTAATAGAATGGGGACATGAATAATAAAAATTCCCTGAGTAGGGAAAAAGAGCAAGTAGAACAAAAATAAATAATACATGATAGATTTATAGTAAAATATAGCTGGTATTGCATTAAATATAAATTGATTTAATTCTTCAATTAAAAGACAAAAATTGTCAAATGGAATTTTTAAAAAGACATACATTGCTTATGAGACATGCATAAATATAAGGATATATAAAGGATGAAGGTAAAAGAACTGACAAGGATATAGCCCACAAAAATTAACAAAAGAATCCTATTATAGCTTTAATGATGTAAAAAAAACTTAGACTTTTAATCAATAAGTAAAAACTAGAGTATTAATTTTTTTACAAAGTAATAAATTGAAAATTTATGTGCCACAAGTAACATAATACAGAAATATATTTTTAAAATATTGACAGAATATAGAGGAAAATGACAAGTTCAAAATCATATCAGGCAATTTAAACATATTTATTTCAGTAACAAAAATAGAAATGAGTACATTACTAAGGCTAGAAAAGATTGTAGTTATCTAATTTAACCTCATTAATTTATTTTATATTCCTCACCTCCAGAATCCTTATTCTTTTGGACTATACATGTAGTATTTACCAAACTAAACCATAGGCTGGGCCAATGGGAACATCCCAATCAATTTCAAAGATTGAAATATCTTATAGAGAATATCCTCTAAACCCACTAATTTAAGTTATCAACCAATCAGACAGAAAACTAGAAACTCAGAATTGAAAAATTTACTTCTGAATGACTCATTCAGGTCCAAAAAATTTCTTTTCAATCTAAGTAATACTTAAAATGCAGTGTATCCTAATATATAGCATGCTGTCAACAAATGACTAGATAAGTTTTATTATACACTCAATGTAATTATACTCAGCAATTAAAAAGATGAAATTGTGCAATTTGCAAGAACCAAATGGAACTTCAAGTAACTATGTCAAGCAAAATGAGCTAGAAAGAAAAAAAGAAAGGTACTAGATGGCTTAACTCATATGTAGAATACTAAGAAACAAAATGAATGATTTAAGAAAACACAACAAAACTTAGAGGACACAAAATTGTGGTTATCAGAGAGGAGAATGCTGGGGAGGGAACCTTGTTTGAAAGGGTATAAATGAAAGGATTAATGAACATTGGAACTCTGGTGGTGGGTATAGTGTGAAATATACATTGCTGGGTTGTGAATCAATTATCCTGAAAATCATATAGTAATATAAATTTAAAAACAACAGAATTTTTTAATTTATGGGATGAAACTAAAGTCATATTTAGAGAAACATTTACATACTAAAAATATATACTAAAAAAGAAGATAAGTTGTAAATGCATAGTCTACTTATTACAAAGATAATGGCAAATTCATGCAAAGTTGCAGAAATAAGAGTCAATGAATGCATTAATGATTTAGGAAAAATTTAATAATAAAAAAAAAATCCCAAAGACAATATTTTGAAAAAAACGAACTAGATAAACTTCTAGAAATATTGATTGGGGGTAGAGGGGAAGAAGGCACACTTTATTAATAATAAGCTATATATGTCAATACAATATAAATAAGAGATGTCATTAGAGATTTTATATTTACTGAACAAATGATAAATGATATAGCGCATAATTCTATGTCGAGAATTTTGAAAATTTAGATAAGAGAGGCAATTTAATTAAAAAATAGAATGAAAAAATGAATCAAGGGAATAATTAAACATTTAAATAATCCCATATTTGCCAAATAAATCTATTATCTAAAACTTTCACCTTGTAATCACCATATATACATATATATATATATATATATATATATATATATATATAAACCTAGGTTTAATTTGCTTATGAATATTTCTCAACATTTAAGAAAAAAATGATACCAAATAATACAAATTCTACTGAAGAATAGGGGGAAAAAAGAGTATTTTTTAACTTAGTTTACAAGGCCAGCATAACGTTGATGCTGAAATGCCACACAAAAAATAAAATATCAAAAGAAAAACTCAGACTAATAATATTAATGAACAAAATGGCAAAAATTATGCAAA
The DNA here is from genome assembly GCA_004363575.1 of Solenodon paradoxus. Taxonomy (NCBI): domain Eukaryota; kingdom Metazoa; phylum Chordata; class Mammalia; order Eulipotyphla; family Solenodontidae; genus Solenodon; species Solenodon paradoxus. The sequence goes on from RJWH01002301.1 coordinate 49,857, forward strand.
TCCAATGAACTATTACAAGGAAACTACAATAAGAGCAAATAGCATTTATTCCAGTAATGCAAAGTCAGTTTAATATTACATTATCAATCAATGTAACAATACATAAAACAAAAACAAAACAAAACAAAAAACCTACATCTAACTTCAGAGTAAGGGTTAAATATTATTTCTTCCCTGAAGTTGGCAGCAAAATTATCATATTTGTATGGTAGCACTGTAGAGTTACTATTGTATGTAAATATTTACCCAATGATGTAAAGTAAGAAAAATAAATCAACATTATAAAGATTGAAATTGGGAAGGGGTAAATCTGGTCCCCAAATTCCATCTTACCACCACTTTCCTGGCATCAACTGTGCTATTTAGGTTCCTTTGGGAACAAGGTACTATGGAAGGATTAGAAGGGCAAGAGATTTATTAGAGAAATGCCTGTGAAGTGGAAAGGAGAAAGGTATCAGGAATAGTGGAAAGAGCCTTACACCATAATGCTGTCCTGAGAGAGAGTCACAGGAGAATTTTGTTGTAAGAACCTCAGACTGAAGTATAGCTCTGAAAGGTCTTGGCCAACTGTGTAGAGGGATCCAAAGCAGAGACTGACCATTAGAGCAGTCCACTGTTGGTCAGGAATGACTTGGTCTAGGGCCTTTGCCATGTGTGGTCCTTGGCTGCCAATAGCTCAGATAGAATGTTGTTTCAGAGTGGATGTTTTGGTGGAACCCTAAAGTGTGACAGCTGGAAGGTTTCTGATAACACTACTTCTAACATGTGATCTGGAAGAGAATTTGACAAATAGGGCATCCGATTGCTTAGAATATTCTATACTCTGATCTATATTCTGAACTTGCAAGTGGTCAGATAGGTTTGTGCTCTTTGGGGTAATTAATCTAGTAATACACATAAGAATTGAGTATTTTATAGGCATTTATGAACATGTGAATGTTACACAAATAAATTTAAAGATGTCAAGTAACCAGTAGAAGCCACCACTTGGAGTGATGTCATCTAGGTATTTTAGAAACAATCTCAGTTCTAGTAAGAATCTCCTGGTCATTTGCAAGTAGTTTTTTTATGTATCTATTCAGAGAATTGCCTCATTTCTCCCATCACACTCTGTACAAAATCAAATTAATAAATTATCTCTGCACGTTATATGGTAACCAAAGACATAGACTACTATTTTTTTAAACCACAGTATTTGTAGACATCTAAATATTTTAGCCATAGCTAGTCTATGTTTAATGCTTACTTTCAGAGTTTCTGACCATCTCTGAAGTCAATTGCTGCGGGAATGGAAAGGGAGCAGCTGAGTTTCAAGTCCTGTAGTGCAAAATCTGTAGCATTTCAAGTATATTAGAATTTGAATTTGTAACCTGGAATATTGACCAAAGTTCCTTACCCATCCTGTTGATCCCATTATCTCCCTTCTCTGACAGCTACACCTCAGAGTCTTTAACTGAAAAAAATCAGAATAATAGATGGAATTATTAATAGCATGATATGTATTAGGTGCCATTCAAAAAGCAGTTACTGTATTTGGAAGTGATTCCTTTAGTTTTGCCAATTGGGCTATAGGATTTCCATCATAATTCTCAAGAGATATTCTATTGCCCTGATCATGGTCCTTCTTTCCTTAAAAAAGATCAAGACATATTAACAAAAGTGAGAACAATTCCCCTTTTCAAAAAAGAGAAGTAAGAAGTACTTGTGGAATTTTCCAAATATGAATTCCATGTCATTGATTTAGAAATGTAAAATTTTAAAGACCTAGGTAACAACCAAGTCATTTTCTTTTTTAGTATTACTGGACATTCTATCATTCCCCTTTTCAGGTTTAACAAATGTCTTTTAATTCATGAGTATTTAATTAACAAATAGTTAAAAGTTAAAAAAAAAACAAAAACACAATTCAATTGGTTATATCTTGAAAAATGAACTGCAAATGCCATAAAAAAGAAACTATAAGTAAAAAATTTCCCTTCCAAAGTATGTTTTGATGGAACGATTTTTCAAAATGCATTTAGACAGATATAGCTAACTTAATGGTTATAAAATAAATTCACACAAGATTTTTAAAAGGATTTCTTTTTTCCCTTTTAACAAGGTCACATTAAGATTAATGTGACAACAAATGTGCTCGACTTCTATCCTGCCTATGTCAGAGAGAAGTTTGAAAGCTGGCTGCAGTGGGTTTCCAGGACAAATGTCAAACACATGTTTTAGACATTTGTTAAATGAAACTTCAGATCATGATCTGGGCCCCAGTGGAAATCATGATGTAAGGGAGCTTCCTTCACTTGATAAGGAAACAAAAAAATGGAAGACAATTTGTAATATCCTAAAAGAAATTTCATTGATCATTAAAAATAAAGGAAAATAAAGTTAAGAAGATTGGGGTAGGAGTTTTTTTAATCATGCCAGCCAGAAATGTTCCAGTCAGCAGTCTGAACATACCACAGATGAGGACAGATTAACCACTTGACTTCACTGAATAACAATCTGTCTCAAAGCTTAAAAGAATATTTTCAAAAGGAAACTGTGAAGCTTAATGCATTATGATTTTTTTCTAAAGACAGGATGTTGCTTAAACATGAATTTTCAGAATGTAAAATGTAAAGATAAAGAATAATATCTTGAATTTATAATAAAAGTTGGAAACAGGAAAAAAATGGAAAATGTACATGAAAAAGCTATAGGGTCTTTATAGAACAAGAATGTAGAATGAAAGGGCTTTGGCTTGGCGCTGCGTCTATATAACCAGACTGATTCAATTATCGCATGTTAGTTTCCCCTTTCTGTTTAAAATAATCCAATAGCTGGAAAATCAAGCTGAGACCTTCATAGTTTATGTGATCTGTTTTTTAAGATTAAAAAAACAACAACTAAAGTGATAACCAAAGCAGCATTTGGTAATAAAACATTTCTATAGTAAAAATTTCTATCATTAAGGTATGTGGGGGAAATACTTATTTTTTTTTCAATTTAAGTTCATTTTCTATCAAATTAACTTAGATAAGATGCAAACCAAGTTAATAAACAAATAATATCCATTTTTGTTTTGAAGGTGTTCTGAAAGAGAGTCCCCTGAGATGACAGTTATAGAGCTGACTGCTACCTGGATTTGGTACTTCATGCACATGCATGCTTGCAGCACTACCTATATATAGCAGAATAAAATTATTAAGTTGTACCTCCGTCATTTAAGGGAGCATTTCAGTTTCATACAACCTACAAGTGAGGAGGAAAAAGAATGTTTGTAGGACACAGAACCAACTAAGAACCAGCTTAAGATAGGTCATCTTAAAAATAGACTCGACGCTTTCAGTTAACTCATAACCTGTCTGTTCATCTTTTTCCAACCAAAAGTAAGGAATTCTAGGAGTATTTTCTCCCAGCAGTCATGAAAAGTACTCACAGATACTGCAGTTGAAAGCACAAGCCCAGCTGTTGCAGTGAAGAAGAGGCACACGCCCTAGTCTTCCCACATATATAATCATGGAAATCAGTGATTCAAAACAGGAATGATGCAAATGAAAGGTAGTTGATAAGATTCACATGATATATTACAAGACAGAAGTGTCTTATATGGATGTTAAAATTAAGTGTAAGTGCTCACAGGAAGAATCCTTTTCATTAGCATCTTTTTAAAAATTTTAAAAACCTAGGTAAAAACCAAGCTCCAAGACCTGAAGTTGGTCAACACAGGGTATTATAATATGTGATTAACAAGGAAGCAAAAAGGACCAAGTAGAACCTGGGACTACAAAGGAACAAAGGAATCAGAGAAGAAATGCTAATCAAGTCACTGAGAACACAGGATTGTAGCAATTGAGAAGGGGCTATTATCTTTGAGGTTATACCTGCAGAGTATTTGTAATTGCTGCCATGAAGATGTGTGAACTCGAATGTCCATATGCCACTCTAGTTTACTGCCCAAATTATAGTCTCAGCAGCAAGTGGAATAAAATATAGCCAGTTCCAAGTCCCCACAAGCATAGTTATGATATCAGTCCCTGCTCTTCATAATATCCTTTGTGATCTTTAAGAATACCCAGACACATTCACTCTACTTTCTGGCTTCATCATTTAAGTTGATGCTCACAGATGTGGTGAGGTAGTCACTATGATGCATCACTGCGGCTCTATTCTGTACAAATAAACCCCATCAGTCATGGCCAACTCCTCAACCTTGAAGAGTGTCCAGAGCCCTGAGGTTGCAGTCACTGTGTTCTGTACAGAAACAATGAATGTTCTCTTGAATTCTATGTAAATTTTGTGTCACCTGAGTCTTAATGCATTACTGCATATACCATGAGTCATTCCAGGTCTTTTGTCAAACAGTATCTGTAGCTTCTCAGGAGTCAGACTTCACCTCTTGACCAGCTGATTGGAAATAACCTTGATCTAATCTCTCCACTTGCCATCTTTTTCTGTTCTCCTACCCCTTGTCTTGTCCCAAATACTGCTTTCAACCAAAATGAATGAATCAGAAAAAGCTATCATGCATGGTAATGACAATTCATAAGAGGAGTGAGGGACCACTGGTCTGGAACACCCAATCCCTATATTGTCTCTTTTTTTATTTTTGAAGCATTTTATTTTATTTAGCTGCTCACACTGGCTGTTCCCCCCCACACCCCACCTGGGGATTCAAACCAAGGGGTATGTGGTCTGCATTCCTTCTGAGGTGATTGATCTAATCGCTGCTCCACCAGGGCACACACCACTTGCTTTTATTAAAAAAGAACATTTTTACAAGATTTTTTAAATGAAAACATGGAGAGTTTACATATAATTGTGAATTACTTTGGAGCACTAACTATAAAGGGGTTGAGTACTCTAAAATGTACTCTGGGAATGAGAGCTGAGTATCGAAGGAAAGAACATGTTGAAAAGATGGAACCTCTCCCTAAGGTTGGAATTCTTGTCACCTGGAGAAGGTGTAGTTGTTGTCCACTGGTGGTGAAGAAAGTCACTGTGTTGTCTTGGGTCAGGACTAGTTCATGGAAAGCATACCGAAGCTGGCAGGCAAGAAAGGGACACTTCCACAGGGTTGTTGGTGAGTTGTACTGATGAACAAAGACTGGAAGCAAGAAACTATGCTGGAGGTTTTAATTTGTTCGAGGCTGGCAGACAACACCCACTATGGTGTATTTGCTGTCTTACTGTTTTTTTTGGTGTGGTGTCTTTATGCTTTATAGAGCATCCTTTAATATTTTTTCAAAGGTAGTTTTGTGGTGATAAACTCCTGATAAACTTTTGCTAGTTAGAAAAGGTTTTTATCATTTCTTTAGTTCTGAAAGATAATCTTGCCAGATATAGTATTCTAGGTTGAAATGCCTTTTTTCAGCACTTTGAATATATTATGCCATTCCTTTTTGGCCTGTAGAGTTTCATTTGAGAAGTCCGCCGACAATCTTATGGGGCCTCTTCTGTATGTGATATGTTTTTCTCTGGCTGCTTTTACTAGTCTTTATTTATCTTGTATTTTTGACATTTTTACAATGCTATGTCTAGGTGTATTTCTGCTTGGGTTTCTCTTATCAGGAACTCTTTGAGCTTCCTGCATCTGGAGGTTTGTTTCATTCTTCAGTTGGGGAAGTTCTCACCCATTATTTCTTCAAATATGGTTTCTGCCCCCTTTTCTCTAACTTCCTCTGGGACCATTATGACATGATGTTGTTCATTTTGATGTTATCCCAGAGGTCTCGAAAGCTGTCTTCAATTCTTTGAATTTTTTTTATCTTTTTGCTGGTTTGCTTAATTGAGTTCCTCTGTCCTATCTTCCCAATCTCTGATTCTATTGGAAGCTTCATCTATCCTATTGTTGAGTCCCTCTGTTGAGTTCTTTAATTCAACCAACGCGTCTCTTATCTGTTTGATGCCTTGTTCTAATTCTTCTCTTTGCTTCCTGACATTCTCGTTTACTGCCTCTACTGATTTCTGAATTCCCATGAGTATGTTAATCACCATTACCCTAAATTCCTCTTCAGGTAATTTACATACCTCTGCTGTATGCAGATTTTTCCCCTGGGTTTTTTATTGGATCCATCACTTCACATGTATTTCTCTGTGCTTTTGCTCTATTCAGCATTCTGTTTATATTTCTGAGGGTTCGGTTTCCCTGGTAGTGCATAGGTTTGATTTACCTAGGATTGGCAATCAGGTGCAGATTCGCCTCTACCCACAAGGTGGAGCTAGTGGATAGTGTTGATATTTGGAACTTCCTTCTCAGTAATCCAAGTGGTGGGGCATCTGATGGGCGAGTTTTCTGGTGGACAGATATGCAGTGGGCAGGATTTCTGCTCAGTGGACCCAGGTTCTGATGTGAAATGATTGTGGGAGGGGTTTGATTTGGCTGAGTTCCAGTTATGGCTATGCCCAGTGTAATTTCACCTTGCAGGCTCCAGCTCAGCTCCCGGTGTGCTGGTTCTCCTTTCATCTCCTCCCAAATTGGCCCTCCATGGCTCGTCATCTCAGCCTTACTAGGTGTACCTCTCACTGCCTCCCCAGGTGTTCCTAAAATCCCTAGCCTCTGTCCCACCACACATCCAGAGACTCTTGAGCTCCATCCCACATCCAAATCTGCAGCTTAGCTCAGAACTGCACCAGGTGCCCCACCATTAGTCATCAGCTGTTCTGTCTCCAGCTGAAGTGTTGGTTGTTTCTTGGTGTTTGTCTCAGGAAAATAGGTGATGTGTGTGTGTGTGTGTGTGTGTGTGTGTGTGTGTGTCTTTGGGGAGGGACCTGAAAGTGTGTCCTATCAAGTTAACTTCCGGAAGTTGATGTCCTTATATTGTCTTTTAGGCAATGATATGGTGTAAAGAACTTGCTTAGAAAAAATGATTCCTATTGAGTATTAGTCTCAGAAAGGCCAAATACACCCCAGTGACAATGCACATACCACCTCCTGTAGACAATTTTATGGGTTTTTGCACTGGGAATGAGAGCTTTAAAAGAGCCAGAGGACATTAATGCTGCTCATTTTCAAGGATATAAGTGAACAGGATGAATTGTGTTAGGCTCACCTGCAACCACTTGAAACACATCCAATTGGAGGTCTATACAAAGTTGGCTCTTGCAGAGTTGTTATTTTTAATAACACATGTATTTAATAAAGCCATGAGATTTCTATGTGAACTAAACAGGGAAGAGCATAAGGTCAGGAGATGAACAGTCCTGGGTATGAACATTGGCACTGCCATTAGCAACTGTGTGATCTTGGGTAATTTGCTTAACTCTCCTATACAAGTCTCAGTTTTCTCATCTATAAAATAGAGAGAAAATAATAACTGGAGTTATCAATTGATGCTAAATTAAATAATGTTTTTAATGAGTTTCCCTCAGCTACAGTAAGAGGTCAATAACAGCTGGTTATCATTGCCAATAACATAGACTTAAATACAGACAACCTGGAACTGATTAACGCAAATGCCAATGACACCTTTAGAGAATCTCTCCCCTAAAAGTTACCTTTAAATGAAAGTGAATGACGACACTAAATATTGTTTCCTACAAAAAGGGAAAGATAGATGCTGTAGGCCTTGCAGTAAGCTGCCTAAGGGCTGAGAATTCTGACAGAAGCAGCTATGGAAGTTGAGCTTAGAGCTGCGTATATGGAAGAAATTAAAGAGTATAGTGAGGCTCTCTTCCAAATATTCTTTTACAGAGTTTTCTTTACTGTCAAATCAATAAGAATATATCTAGTTACATACATATTTCAGTCACTAAATATAACAGTCAGATGAAACATAAAGGGAACTCGAGTGACAGGGATCTCTATGCTGGAATGACTAAAGAGGAGCAAACATTAATATTATAAGAACTCTGAGATATAAATTATTGACTTGGTTTGGAGCATTTTTATCTTCTTAAGATGATTAAGGATTTCCAAAAAGCAATGTAGAAGAAACAGGCATGGATTCAATGATCTTATTGCATGTCCCAAGGATGCTCTATGATAAAATGTCATTCTATATTTCTGAGACCACTGTATTCATTGTGCACATGCTCCAGCTGCTCAAGACACAAAAGTTCTCTTGGCTGCTCATCAATTCAACTGGACTTTACAAACTGACTCTGTACTACCTATGGAAAATTGGATTCCTTGTGTTGGTTAAAAGTGGATTGGAGGGGATATGAGGAGTTGATGCATGAAGTTTTTTCCATGACAGTTAATAGGCAAACAAATACAATTGAATTAAAATCAAATTTCACTATCTATATTTTGAAGATTATAATCTATAAATAGGCATCCAATATTGAAAAACAGTAATAGAACAGATAGAATGGAGCAATATTTTGAAAAATGAAAATATAATTTTTTATTTTGCTTTCATGATCTTCACCCAACCTGACCCACAACAACCATCTGCATGTTAAATTAAGACTTGTTCCAGCAAAAATAAACAGGGAAATATTAAGATTACACTTGACTTTTGACATTTCAAAATTGGAACTTTCAGCTAAACAGAGCCTTACTGAAACTCTAAATCCCTTGATTCTCTATAATACAGGGCCTACTCACTTCTTTTTGTCATGATATAAAGCAAATACTTCTAAATAAGTTCTGACTAGGGGAGCAAAACAATAAGGCTGACAGTTAAATGGTAAAATAAAAGCATTATATAGAAGGTAGATAGAAGTGTAGAGTAGAGAAAAGATCAGAGAAAAAGCAAGGAACAAGGGTAAAGCCATTAACTTATCCATTACATTGACCAGTGTGACCACCGTGCTGTATGACCGATATTGTCTGTCCTCTCAGCTTCAGTCTGGTGGAGGCGTGTATCTCAGATATCACAACAATACTATTCAAATTGAGGGTAATGGGGGCTCTGTGACCACAGAACATTGTCTTGCAGTTTTCCCCTACCATCCTTAGTTATGGCCACACCAACAGCAACTTGGTTGTTTGTAAAGGCTAAGCAGAGGTAAGCTTGAGTTTTAGCTTCGTTAGTTCACCCTTATTCCCAGCAGCATAAGCAGAGCCCAGGAAGACCCAAGAATCTGACTGGGGGCCATGGAAGGGAGCAGCACCATGCTGGGTTGGGCTGATTCCGCATTCCAGGCAGTGGAGGATGTGGCCTAGACAGGAACTAAAGCAAACTTTGAGGGCTCCTTGCACCCATAGGAGGAGTTAGGGGCTAAGTCACCTATAGAATGCAACAGGCACTGGCTAAGAGAAGGAAGAAGAAACAGTAGTGAAGGAGGCACAGAGCAAGTGATACCATTGCAGAAACCAGGGAGCCAAAGAATATGGTCTCCACGGGCCCTGGTTTTTGTCTCCTGATGATATCTTAAAAGTCTCGTTCATGCCACATGCTCAGATGACTTCAAAATGAAATTAGTTACTAAGAAATAAGCTAACAAATCTGAAAGCTAAAGTGTTGGAGGTTTCTTTTTCACTAAAGGACTGAATTGAAAGTATGTCTTAAATTTGTCAATCGCATTCTGTTTTGACCAAAATATTAATGTCAATTTTAATTGGCTTGCTTGTTCCTAAGTATTCAGTGGTAGGAAAACCACATTAGTTATAAAAAAGTAAAATAACTACATATTCCCTCAATCCAAGTTAAATTGTGACTGAAATTTGCAGGTCTACACAATCACTTAATCATCTGCGAATAGAGAAAGGGAAGACGAACAAGTTTAGTACTAGACATTTGTCTTATACCAAGACAAAGCCCTGAATGTGGTGATTCATGGCAATCATATGGGATTACAATGTTCAATGTTGAATGTGTTACAATATGATTATTTTGAAAAATAATATATGAAAATAGGATGAATGTCACTAATTAGCTCATGATAAGAAGAAAGGATGATTTATTTTTTTAAGTGCTCATGTTGAAGTCCTGGCCAGTGACTAAACTGTAAATACATCTGCTACTTGACTCATGGGCACAGCTTAGGAAGTGACATTTAATAGAGTCTCTCAATCATTAGTTATGCATAGGCTACTGCATCAGCTGTCTGTTGCTGCATAACTACTTTAAAACTGGCAGCATAAAATAACAAATATTTATTGTCTTACACTTTTGAAGGTCAGGAAGCCCAGAGTAGCTTAGTTGGGTAGTACGGTGATTCTGGCTCAAAGTCTTCCATGATGTGGCTATTGGCTACAATCTATAGTTATCTAAAGGCTGGGCTGGGATGACTGGCCTCCAAGATGACTCACTCACATGGCTCTTGGCAGAAGGTCTTATTAGTTCCTTATCATGCAAGTCAGAGGATATTTGTGATGTGATAGCTGGCTTCCCTGGAGTGAGTTATATGTGAGAAGAAGCAAAAGAGAGATAGACTGCTTACACTGTATTTTATCACTTAACCTCAGAAATGATATGACATCCCTTCTATGGTATTCTATCATCTATTTAGAAAAATAGACAGTGAGGGAGGCCGATTACACAGGGAATGAATCCCAAGAGCTGGAATTATTGGGGTCATTGTAGAGGCTACCTATCACGGCTCCCTTTAAAGAAAAATAAATTCAACCGATCTCCAATGTTGTATGAATTTGCAAACACATGAAACCAAGCACAAACCCATTTGGCATAAATAAGTTGTACAAAAACATATTATAACTTTCTGACGATTTGTTCACTAGTTCAGAATAATCAGGTCTCATAAAACTCAAAACTTTTCAATCCTGGGATACAAATTTTAATAAGATATCCCTTGAGAATTCTTTAGCTGTCTTGCTTGTTCAGATGAAGATAAGTTTCACATTGCAATGTTATTGAAACCTGCACTAAATAGGGATCTAATCCACTTACTGCTAGAATCAACAGAAAATTCTACATTGCATCTTTACTGCTATACATTTTTTGCTGATGAAAGGCTACAAGTCTGCCTGTGCAAAAAGTGGAATCTGCATAATACATCTGCTCCTGACATAAATATGGTACCTGCTGCCACAGCACACATTTTTCGATTTTGGTATGCCTGTATTCCGTAGGCTCCAAAATGATTCAATTCTCCTATCTTTTCTCTGGTTTGAATCACTATATATTCTTCTTTTACAGAATGTCGTGATATCATTTGCTTTCACTTGGCATAAAAGTGATCATAAATGAAAGTACAAGGCAATTACAGCAATCATGTGACAATATTCAATTTAAAGGCAAATCTCTAAATGGTACAGAACATACTTATATTAATTACTTGTTATCACAGAAATAAAAAAAGTGACCACAACTTGTGAATTAAATGCTTTGTCAAATGTAGTGGTGTCCTAAGGACTCTGTTTTTAAAAAGATGCTCTGCAAATGAAAAGGTCTAAGTGCTCATTTATAGACGTCAGGCATACTACACTGAGAGAAACACAAACAATATCTCTAGAGAACACAGCTCTGTCTCCATGACTAGCACGCATGTCCATTAGTCCTGCAGATGGGAGGATCAAGTCTAGACCCAGGGGTTTTCTGCTGTGTCTCTCTCACTTATATTCTTCTTGCTGTCTAGATGGTGAGATTCCCAATTCCAGTCAAAAGACAAGTCACCATTTTAACAGCTTATCCAATGGGAAGAATGTCACAGGTATTAGAAGGCTGTCACCACCATATAGTTGCCTTGGCATTGGAAAATATTGTCATATGTTTGAGGAGATTTTTGAACTTCGTGGCACTTCACTTCCTTCTGCCACCAGAAAATACTCTCTAGTCCTGAGAACTTTCTCATAAAGAACACACTGACTTTGGGCAGTGAACATGGCTTTCAAGGATGGTATGAAGCTCTGACTCCATACATATGGATTGCTAACCCCAGTCTGATATATTCTAACTTCTCATAAGGACACTTTACTGGTCTGAGGTGATGAAAGAATCCTAACAAACCATTTTCCCCAGTTCAGGTTCTTTGACTCTCATCTCACATAAGCCCTGGACAAGATATTCTAGCATTTGAGCCTCAGTTCTGTCTTCTGGGTTTATTGCAGCTGAAACTAATACCAGTACCACAGAGACACAGCACACAGGGTCTTCCTGCCCATGCCTTCCTGTCTGCTGTTAGGAGATGAATGGTTAGTCACTCATTGAAAGAGACAAGCAAATAAAATCTCTCTCACACAGAGTCAAATGCATCCACTTTAGGCCTCTGTAAAAGTACAGCTGTGTAGGGAGAAAGCCCCTCTGCTCTGCTCTCTGGCTAATCAGGATGTGGCCTGGGATAATTTTCACAAGGACTGGGAGAAAGCCTGAAAAACAGTCTACATAATATGTTGATGTTGACTTCACTCTGTCTCCTTTGTTTTTTCAAAACATACTTTCAAAACCCTAAAGATTTTAGGGGGAAAAATAGCTGGAGACAGAGAAACTGCTTTGTTAAGAAATCCCATGGGATAGTTGTCTGATATACTCGGGGTTCAGTTCAGGTGGAGAAAAGTCCCAGAAATCTATTTTACTGAGGGTAGCATGCATTTTTTTAACTGCTGAACTGCTTCAGGGAATTGAAACCAAAGCACGACAAGGAGAATGAGAAATGCCTTGCAGCAGCTGAACCAGACTGGGGGTGCCTGCAGCAAAGGCTCTCTGCCAAAGTTAATCTTGGGTCTCCTGGGCAAAAATTTCTTGCAGTTCAGTGACAGTCAGACTCCCGTTGCATTGCTAATGTAAAGGCAGCCTATAGATAGCACTAAAGGGATCATTAAAAGTGAGTTGTACTGCTCTCACTTCAGCTGCATGATGCCTGGGCTGGGAGGAGCCAGAGATGTCTAGAATCTCATTAGACCTGCCGCCAGGAAACAGTATAAAGCATTACATCACAGGTTGTCAAGGGAACTGGCTAGGCTGCCTCTCTGAGATCCCATGGTCCAGGATGACAGGTCCTCTAGACCAGGACTGAGCCACGCTGAGAGTAGAGGAATTGCCTGCAGTCTGACGCGTGACAACCAGCAGCCTACAATCAGAAAGGTAACATGCATGCTGAGATGCTAGATTGTAGGTTGGGGCCCAGAAATCCAAACATCCTTATTGTTCACTCTGCAACTGGAAAGACTAAACTTGTATTGCCAACTGTTCACAGAGTTCTGGAAGAGCACTTCCAACGCTATCCTCTCCCTACATTATAGGAAATTATAAAGCTCCTGGAGGGTATCTTTTTTCTCCCCAAAGGTTCAGTCCCAACTTTCTATCTCTTCTGTATTAGTTCCTTAGAGATGTATAACAAAGTACCACAAACTATTATTAAATAATAAGAATTTATAAGAATTTATTCTTTTACAATTCTAGAGTCTAGAAATCCCAGATTAAGGAATTGGCAAGATCCTGATGCCTCTAAATGCTCTCATAGAGGATCCTTCCTGTCTCTTCTACTTTTTTATACTCTAAGGTGTTCCTTCTTCTTCACATAGAGCAGTTTTCAATCTCTGCCCTCATCATCGCATGACTGATTTTCCTGTGTTTTTGTGTCTTTTTACATTGTGTTCTATGTGTCTATGTATGAATTTATCTATTCATATAACAGTCACTGAATTAAGTCCCACTCAGTGAACTCCTCATAAGTTGATTACAGCTGCAAACACTATTTCTGAATAAGGTCACATTCACAGGAAGTTAAGGACTTCAGAATACCTTTTGGGAGGGTATGATCTAAATCTATAACAAGCCCACCCTTCATTGAACAAAGACAGATGCACACATGACCTTCCCAAGCCTGTGGTAGGACAGTCCAAATGGGACTGCCTAATAAGAACTTGCTAACCATCAGCTAGAAAGTCAAGCCAAAGTCAAGCTATTACAATGGAAAGAAGAGCAATCCTATGGCCTTGGAAACAAGGCTACTTAATGATTCTGAGTCACCAACAGCTTCCATAGTTGTTCCTGTCTTCTTTCCCCAGGCTCCAAGGAAAATTGTGTGAGATAAGGATCTCATCAATAAACTCAACTGGAAGTAAATAAATGTCCTTCCAGAATGACATGTAGGATGTTATCCCAGCTTTCTGTTCAGTAGTACTCTCCACAACCTGGAGAGCAGACAAAGCTTTCTCAGTCCCATCAATCAGTCATCCTCAGCAACCCAGGGGAAAACATTCCTGTTGATAAGTGCCTACTTTTGGTTTCTAAATAGAGGCTGTTCCTTTAGGGTTAGAGTTTTTGCATTGTCTTAATGTGAGGCTCCTGACAGACTCTTTAGAAACATATTTTTTTTGTGAATTAAAGCAACCATATGAGGAGAACTCTCAAAAGCATGAAAATCCTATAGAATGTGCCACTGCAATTATTGACTTTCTCCAAAGTATAAAGAGACAGAGGTTCCAAGATTTTCACTAGAAGCTAATACTGTGGGGTTTTTTTTTAAATGCCCACACTCCCTCATAATAATTGGATTAAGGTCACTCACTGAAATAGCAGCTTTGTTTCTAGGTACAAGGCTATGGCTAATTTCAGGTGAGTATGGGCAACTGTAGCAGTAGGGGAATATGCTTCTGCAGAGAAAGAATAAAAATATAAACACAGATACTTGATTTTCATCCCAAAGTTCTTCCCATGTTCTGAGATTATTTCTCCCGCATTCTGAAGTCAATTTGGACTTAAAAAATTGTGAATATAATTTTAGTCACTTGCTGGGTATTTTACATAATCTCCCACATAATGTAACAATGGTAAATAACTCAGGTCTCAGAGACCAATGGCTGGACTCAAGTCTATAACCCCACCTCTTACCTCCCTATATCACTCTGGGGAAGTTACTGAATCTCTTCGTGCTATGAAATGGGATATACAAAATCCAAATTCATAGAGTAGTTGTGAAGATTAGTAGATAACCTATAAAAATGTTCAATAAATGTTAGCTCCTATTACTAGGTACTGTGATTATTCCACTTTCTAAAAGAGGAATTGAAGATTCAGAAAGAATAAATAACATGCTCTGGTCACAAAATAAACTGCAATTTAAATTCAATTAAAAATTTGACCAACTAAAAAATGAGCACTCATAGCATTGATGCACAACCGTCTCCAACTTTGAATTAATATAGTCTTCAGTTCTCTCTGACCTCCATTTTCAGGTCAGGCTCCTCCTTTTCAACTTCCTCCCTGATGTACTGCAGTCTCCTGGATTCTGCTTCTGCCAAGAGCCCAGGGCTCCTGTTTGGAACCCATTGTTCACAAAGAGCGCTTCATAGTCCAGGTGAAACTTCTCCTTTAATTAAGATGTTTCCATGGGGTTTTCTTCTGTTAGGACTGCCCTTGGCTTTCTAATGCTCTGGTGACCACACATGTTGGCTGAAAGAGCAACATCTGATGGTGGTTTAATTCTTAATTTATTCATTCAACAATAGTACAAAGAAAAGTCTTTCAAATCACTGTGGGCCTGGCACTATGTTGACATCGTGGACACAACCCGAGTATACGGTACCAGTCCTCACAGTCCATAGTGTAAGAAGGAAGTTAGACACCAATAATGAATTCTCATGCTTAGAAGAAAGTAACTATGTCCTGGGCTGTGGTTTATGAACAATAAATTCTGGGAGCTCCAAGATGGGGGTGCTTTAGCTGAATCTGGAAGATTGAGTTTGATTTCATCAAAAGGACATGTGACAAAGTATCCTAGGAAAGAAGAAGCAAATAAAGATGGAATAGGCATACGCTTGGGCAACATGGGAGTATGGGTCAGTGTTTCTGAGACTGCTGATCCTGTGGTTATGGCTGGAGACATGGGTAGAGTTCATTTGGGAAGACTTAATGCCTGCTGAGTAAAACTTATTTTTCTCCTTATGCTATTGGTTCTGCATCAAAAACAAGTGAGGGGGCCTGGTAAAAATTCAGATTTCCGCCTCCCTTCTGAGTTTTTTTTTTTTTTTTTTTGCTTCAGTACTTCTGGGCTGAGACCTGAGAATTTTCATTTATATTTCTAACATTCCCAGACGATACTGATTCTGCTCCTCTTTGGTCCACACATTGAAAATTACTATGGCATACATTAAATTAATGGATAGCTATCTGAAAACATTTTCCTTTTAAATTGAAGAACTCTTGATTTTTTCCAGGGAAAGCCATTTGGGAACAAATGGGCGTGCCCAGCTCCTCCTCGCAGTCTATTGTCCAGAGCTGGATCATCACAAATGTCGGGCTATGCTCCATATTGGGATGTAGGCACAGCATCCCACACTATTCAGCAGCAGTGTTTTGGAAAAGCAAGAGTCATTTCTGGTTTTTGTGTTTGATGCAAAATGATGCTCTAGCCCAGCTCTCAGTGTCATCTGCCAGCTTAGGGTCACTGGCTTCCCCTGCAGTTGCAAAGCTGCCCCAAAGTTGTTGCTGTTGCTGTAGCGTACGTGTCTGAGTAACTCAGTTTAATTTTTCTTGTTATAACTGCTGGCATCAAAATCAACTTTGTTGCCTCTTTCCACTGAAAAGTAACCCATGTTCCACTAAGGGCCTAAAAATCTCCTAGAAAAGGCAAAAAAAAAGTCATCTTGAAAAAGATATGTCACCAAGAGGTGGGAAATAAAAAATTAATGACCCCTGTATACCACTCTGATCTCATGCCTTTCCCTTTCTTGCTCATTCTTTTTCAGCCTAGTGGCCATCTAACGTTTATGCCGGTTATCCCTCCCGACTGGAATGTTTTCCCTCTAATATCCACATGACTCCCTCCCTAAGTCTCTGGTCTTCTCTCATTGAAATCTTCTCTGGAAGCTCTATTGAAAGTCTGACTCTCCTTCCTCACTCACACATACACACACACACACACACACACACACACACACACCTACACCTCTGAGTCTGCTTCATTTTTCTTCATGCTTATATACCCCCCTCATACTTCATACTTTTTTCATTTACTTATTCATAATATGTTTCTTACTCACTGGAATGTAAACTTCATAGAGGCAGAGATTCTAGTCTAGCTTGTTTGTTATGAGGTATTTAACACCTAGAATATTGTCTGGAATACCTAGTAATAGGTACTCAATATTTATCTTAAATGGAATAGCAATTGGTTCCCCACAACTTGGTTTTAAAACAGGGACTTGTTCAATAACTTTCTTATTCAGGGTGGCCAATCAAGTTGCTCTGTGTTTCTTATTAATAAAATGAAAAAAAAAAAAATCTGTCTCACCCAGATTTCAGGGTTTGAGGAGGAAAAGCAGGTGTAAATTACAAAGCTATAAAATATAAAATATATAAACTGTCATACAAATGTAAGTTATTTTAATGATTTCCCAATTCTACTAAAAGAATATGATTATACACACACATATATGTTCAAAGAAGTCATCACTATTACTAGAGTTTGTTTTTTTTTTTTCAGGTATACTTGAATAGGTAGCTTTCTTTGTTTCACTGTGTGTTCATAAATAACTATGTGCTAGAGACTAGAATGAAATGTGAAAGCTGCTAACATCAAAAAAAAAAATAAGTAGAAGTAAGTCAAGTGTAAGATTATTCAACTGAGTGTGTTTGGTTAATGTAAAATGTAAAAACAATAATGAATGACGTTAAGAGTTACAAAGCAATTCAGGGATTGCTCGCTCAATAATATCTGAGTAAAATAATGGACAAAAGTAAATGATCATCAATTTCATAAATATAGATAAGTCAATTGTCCCTAGGCCTCCTCAAACTGTGAATTTAACTGAGGCCACATTGACATGAATCCATAGCTGCAGACCAACATGATCATAGACTCCTATTTAACTACAGGCCACCTAAAAAAACCTTTTCCAATTATTCTGGGGATCTCTTGGTGTATTTAACAATTATTCAATATATGTGTCTCAGGGTTTTCTGTCATCTTATTGATGTTCACTTTTACAGCCACAACAGAAGTACGACTATGGAACCACAGTTTTAGGGCCTAAAGGATTATTTCTTGGTTTCCCACATCACAGAACCTCCAAAGAACCTGTGTATCCTTCCTAAATTTCAGTCATGTTGTATCTGATTCTGGAATGGGGCAGTTGGCCCCGCTCCTTAGCTGTTGTATCTAGATCCTAGAGATGGGCTAGGAAATCACAAATAAAAAAAACCCACAGCCATTTCCCTTGCTTCATGGCATTCATTTTAAGGCCAGTTTTAAATGTTGGCCAAACATCATACAGCATGACTTCACATGACCATACATATCCTTACTGTGTTACCAGCATACACTTGATTTCAGATTTCTTGAAATATTTGTTATACTTTTAGTGGTGACTCTGGTGAGTTAACCTCTGTTGGAAAGCAAACAGGGTAGTGAAAATCATCAAACAGATAAACTATATTCCCCACTTTCAATGAGACTAGCCAGTTGGATTGCTATTCATGCTGCACACCCAGCTATTGTCCAATGTTCTCCTGGTCTCCCCAGAGCCCCCTTCACACTCCAGGTGAGTCTGGCCATGCTGGACTTATTTTTGCTTGCATTTCCTTGGCAAGAAGACATTTGTGCAATTTTCCATTCCAGTAGGGAATGACTCTCAGTCTTTTCACCTTTGATGGGAAATTAAAAAAG
Source organism: Solenodon paradoxus (assembly GCA_004363575.1). Lineage (NCBI taxonomy): Eukaryota > Metazoa > Chordata > Mammalia > Eulipotyphla > Solenodontidae > Solenodon > Solenodon paradoxus. The sequence goes on from RJWH01002301.1 coordinate 68,289, forward strand.
AAAAAAAAAGAGATTAGGACACTCTGTCTTTTACAGGAGTACAATGGAGGAAACGTCTCAAGTAACAGATGTTATGACAATGCTCCCAAGAGGAATGCTGCTCCATCGTACAGGCTGAAATACTTTCATGTCATGCTGAAGCACAGGGATCAGTGCATGTTTGTCTATGTGGCTGTCAGGTAGTCCACATTCTGATATATAAATATTATCTTTCATTGAAGGAACCCTCAAATCCAAATGCTGTAGAAGCTCTCCCTTGAAACGATAAGGTTTGATTTCATTTCTCTTGATTTTCACAAGGAAAAGCCCATACATTTAGCAATAAGCTATGATGAGTGCTTTGTCATGCATGACCTGAACATACACTGGTGGAAAGACCACGTATTTTCAGCTCACACTGGAAGCAGTATGAAATCCAATTACACGTTGTTGTCATGTGAATTGGTAGTCAGGACAATCATTTGGAGCTAATGGGAGTTTTCTCTTTCTATTATACTTTTAAGGGGGAAACTCAATGACACTAATATAATTTAACTTCAGACTTAAAGATCTTTTTGTTGTTTCTTGAAAATAATTTAGCAATATATCTTTTACTTTTTAATAGTAAAACAAGAAAAGAAATGACAGAAATTGGGTCCAAGTCATCTTTTACTTAGATTTTATATGGTATGTAAAAGCATACATGGAGAAGAGATGACTTGGGAAGGAAGGTGAAATCCACATTTGTTTAACTTCTCTCCTGGGTGCTTTCACTTGTCAGTGAAACACAAGGTATTTAAAATTCTAGTAGAAATGAGCATTCAACAACTATTCTGACTTGATGGCATTTGAAATTATCATAGTAGCTGAAAATAAGGGGAAATATCTTTGAAAGTAAAGAGCACCAAAGATGGGTAGGGACCATCTAACATGTACAGATAAACTACAGGCATGTCATTGATTCTTGACTGGGTATGCTGCAAAGGAGACTGCAGAGTACAGCTAAAAACAACTAGAAGGCTAAAAATACAGGCTGTCGTTCCAGTTGCAGCCCAGAAGTGAAGAGAAAGAGTTTTAGGGTTTGAGGGCTGACAATAACCTTGAATAGAAGGAGAAACCTGGGATATTAAATGACTGTAATCTAGTATAGCCAATATGACTTGGTTGTGGCTTTTGTTTCTGTTCTAGAAGACCAGATCAGTAATAATGTGGCAATGTGGTCTAGACCACATAAGTGTAGAATTGATGCATCATCCTGTGGGGGTCTATGATGAAGAAAACTTATCAGATTCTTAGACATGATCCATCTGTGCTAAGAATGAAAAAGTATTTTCATTAAGATGTTATCTGGTAAAATAGGGAGCAGTTCTTTTCACTTACAGAGTGATCAAAATGGAGGAAGGAGAAACAGTGAATCTTTAGTCATAAATATCAGCATTCAAATGGCCATGATTAGTTGAAGAAGTGATATAATTAATAAAATATAATTCAGGTAATAAATAGTTAGAAAAGAGAACCAGAAAACATGAAAACAACAATAAAAGATAGTTCAAGGAGACTAGTTCCTTAAATTTCTCTCTCGAGTCCCTTCATTCCTCTCAAGACTATTAGGAACTATAAAAATTTTATCTGCATGGATATATGCATGCATAACATATATAATATACATTATAAATTAAAATTTTGAAATTTTAAAATATTTCATCCATTTAAAAATACAAATAATTCCATTTTATATTAAAACAAGTTTTATGAAAATGAAATAGTTGCTGGTAAATATAACATTATTTTTCCATTTTTATGTCCTTTCAACATCTGATTTACTTGAAAAAAACTAGTCTCATATCTGATTTTGTAGTCAATATGTTGAAATACTATACATCATGTAGCCTCTGAAATTCTCTACTCTGAATTCATAAAAGACTGTAAGTAAAAACTGTAAATAACATCTTAATATTATTACGAAAAGTGTTTTGAAATTGTAGGCCATTTAAAATAGTCTTAGGACCCCCAAGAATTTCCTCTGCAGAAAAATGACATGGAAAATGAATATTCTCAAATACTATGTCCCTTCTGAGTCTTCACTGACTTATTTCTCTTCTAGGCCTCCTTTTCACCAACCATTCCACCTTCTTTCTTAAAACTGTCAGACATCAGAATCATTGACAGTCCAAGAATCTATAGTTACACTCTTCTGATCATCTTTTGCTAAGCAAAGTGAGCAACCAGACATACCATTTAAATTCTCACAAAGGGGAGAATGTCCCTTCATACACATCCCACTTCAGATTGGGTCCAGCATTGTGCAAAAATATCTCTAAATCAGACTGGAATATTCAGTTTCTGTGAAGCCAGAGTTGTAGGGTGAGGAAGATACAGACAATTGCAGCAAAAATAGATGTGCTGAGAATATAAGCCACCTGATGATGCAAATACTGGTGACTTCAGCACCTGCTAAAAACTAATTTTATGATGATCAACTACTAAAATTTATGGCTCTGTGGATCATATAATACACTTTATTGTAGAAACTTGAGTTGCTTGGACTCAACGCAGACCAAGAGCTATTTCTTTAAATAATTTCTGAAAAATAGTACAGTTCTTCTAAAACTCAAGGGACTTACACTGTGATCCTCTTAATGGGACTTTCCACTGGTTCACTTAAGTATCCTAATCTATGACATAAAGTATCTTAATCTATGACATAAAGTCCAAGTAGTAGAATTGCTTACTATGCAGCCTAGTTTCGTTACTCACAAATATGATAAATTGTTGCCTGCAGAAACCCTAAAACTCCTTTCTTTAAGTTATAGGAGTTTTGTAAAATATAGGAACTTGTTTTTCACTTTGGTTGTAATATCTTGACATACCCTGGACTATAAGAGTACCAGAAATTTCTCTGAGATGACAGGGCCATAAATTTTAATTGAGTTTATATTCCACCCTAGACAGGCAGGTATCTTCCCAGCGTTTGGAGTCTGTTGTTGTGTAACAAATTGCTCAAAAACTCAGTGACTTAAAACAACAACTGTTTTATTATTTCTCAAGATTTCTGTGAGTTTAGAATGTAGAAGGGCTTGGCTGGACAGCTCTGGCTCAGGATCACTCCAGTAGTTGTAGTCTCAGTGTGAGTGGAATTTGAACAAATGGGCTGATGAAGTAGCTGGGGGAAACCAGGCATCTCTCTCCCCAGGTAGTCTCCTGTATCTCTGCATGATCTTGTTATTTCATTTATAGCATAGCCTTTCTGATTACACAGCCAGTGAAGACTTCAAGCACAAATAGTCATACTAGATAAAATGGAATAATTTTATCTAGCATGGTCTTGCTGATAGGACACATAGCACAGCACCACATCCAATGTGCTCTTCTGATTGAAACAAGAAAGTCCACCAATTTCAAGGAAGGAACACAGACTCCACTTCTAAGTAGGGGGAATATCCCATGACTACCACTATTTTTTAAAAAGCAGGTGAATTGAAAATACTTGCTCTGGCCACTTGGGAAAATACCATCTACCAAAACAGCCATCAAGGGACTTGAAAATTCCTCCTGAAAGTTGATTTAACACACTGTTAGCATAGAGGACCAGAGCGATGTGGTGTGATGAGCCATCCATGGCTTCAATTTCTGATGGTCAGTAGAAGAGCTGGCATTGCCCAGAGGCAAAATGGCAAAAACGTACTGTCGGAAATTTAAATGCTGGTAAGACAGCAAAAAAGAAAAAAAGTACTGTCATATGTTAGGTGAAAGATGGCTTCTAGCATTCTGTTTATCAGAATAGTTTTTAAAAACCTTTTTTTCATTAAAAAAAATAAGAAATAAACTGTAGGCTACTTTACATACCAAGTTCATGGCAGTACGTGTATCTTAGAAAATAGACTATACCTAGAACATGAGGTATATTTTGAATCGATAATGATAATCCATCATCATTCTCCTAGTTTCTTTCAGATAAATATGTGCCTCATTTGGGAATAAAATAGACACATATGAATATTTTATATCTCCTAGGGATGCAGTACAGCTAATATTCAACTTTTTTAGTTAGTGGTATGGTTCCAGATTCTGATATTTGGCTTTACCATAAAGACTTCACTCCTCTTATCAGGGAGCAATATGGGGAATCTGCAGGCACCAGGACTGTGTGTTGCAACTGTGCTTCCAGAACTGGAGAAATAACAGTGGCATAGAAATACACATGGATACTGGAGCCCACTATGAGACACACTTGGGCCCAAACTCCGCTTGGCCCCTGACTTCCTAACTCCTGTAATGGTGCCCTGGGTCTTCAGGAAGTCACACAGTTCAAACTCAGTGATCAATAATCTCCACAACTTGTTTGTTTCCTCAGTTCAGGGTTTTCTGATAAATGACTTAGGTCTCGCTGAGAAGACATGAAAGAAACTTAACCAACACAATTATTTCAATGTTTTAGGCACTTTCTTCAAGGATTTGTGAACTGGACTGTGTGTGGGAATACAGAGTTATCCTAACTTTCATATAATTCAAGTCACACATTCATTTTCAAATCTAGATTTGTATGTTTGTTTAGGGGTTATATAAATCAAACAAGACTGTTTACTAGAATTCCTGAGTTTCTATGATCAATGAACCATCAGCGGATCTCTCCCTGTGTCCAGCTTTTAGGACTACAGCACTACCCTATTTATTTCCCTAATAGATAATCTTTTTCTGGTGATTAAGCATTGCCACTGAGACTCTGCCAACTGGTATTCCATCAAACTATGAGTTAGGGAGCTGTTTCGAAGCCAGGATCTTTTGGATGTTTCACCCTGGAACCTACCAATGACACTTATTTCGTTATATTTTTCAAAACCGCATGCATAAATAATGTATATTTTAGTTCTTGGGGCCCTTTATGGGTACATAGTAAAGGTAAAAGTAAAATAATTTAAATTCAGTTTAAAATGCCTACTTCCCTGAAGCTTTAGATTCTTTCTTAGCATTATCTAAGACATTTCTGGTACCTCAGCCTCATTTAGTGTAGGCAAATTGAAACTAACAGGTAACAGAAAAAAGTAGCATTTTAGCCCAAGCCTGTCTCCCAGAGTGTTCCCGGTGTCCACAGACCTGTCCTATGGTTATTTCTCAAGTATATATTGTTGTATTGTGAAACATGATAAACAGAATTATATTTCCCAGATGCTTTTGAGGATAAGTTTTGAATACTAATTGTGTTGATTAGAAGTATCATGAAAGATTTGAAGGAAGTGAGAATGAGAGTGAATAAGAACTATATGCAACATAAAAATCATTAAAGGCAAAAACCAAAATAAAAGGAGCTGAGACACAGATCTTTAAAATACTTTATAAGAGCAATGAAATGGAAATTTTTCCAAATTTTTAAAAATACAGAGCAAAAAGTGAGAGTTTTCCTGCAGGGTTAATGAAATAAAATATTCATTTTAAGCTTCTGCTTTGCTATATATCTGATAATATACAATTAGTGTAGTAGTATAAATAATTTAGCAGGTAAATGTAAAGTTGAAGAATGTTTTTTAAAAGATCTATTGATAGTGGGTACATTAAAATTTGAATATTGCTGATACAGAAGACAGAACAGTAAGACCAAAATTGTTGCATAAAGCATTGCAGTTTAAAAAACAAGCAAAATTCATATATATGTTAAAATGTATGAATATGATAAACTTATAGTAGAAAACACAGACACACCATATACATGCACATACATATTAGTAAGTATTTTCTGTTAGACAATTCATTACCAATGCTTCAAGTTTAGAGACTTCATAGATAAGCTGCTTACTTATAGACTTTGAAAGTCATTTATTTCCATTTGCTATATCTTTAGTTTTAGAAACCACTGCCACAACAGTAATATGAACCCCGAAATAATGATCAATGTTTTTCTTCAAAAGAGATTTGAGTAATGTATATAAAGAATATGATGTACAAGTGAACTAGAACAATCCAGTGAAGCTCATCAGATATACTTTAAATCCTATATTAAGTTTTTAACTAGATTTCTAAGTATGTGAGAAGCTTCTCCTTTAACCACAGGGGCTTCCACTCAAAGACGAATGCCTCTCTCATTCTACCTGACATGGTCTTGGGATGGATACTAACAACAGCAGTTCTGAAACTTCTTTATAAAAAAAGAATTCTGAAAAGCACTTATGGAAAGGATACAGATCTTTTATGTTATATCATTTTCATCAGTGAATATTAGACAAGGTTGGATAGTTTTCCTAGGAAATATAAATCACCCAATAGTAACACACTGTGATAGCACATACAATGCAAAAATGTAATACTGTATATAGTAGTTTCCAATAACCATTCTCATTTTCTTAAAAATGAAATTGGAATTACTAAATATAAAAAGATGTATTTTTGCCTGAGTCATATTTTTAGAAGTCACAATTTAATGGAGATACTTTATACTAAATGAAAAATGAAAATGAAGAACTAGGTCTGCTAATCTAAAGTAAATCAGATACACCAGGAATTTAGACTTGAGAAGGCCATATAAGGTATAAGTGTATCCTTAGAGATAATTCAATATATAGAAACATATGGAGATAAGTTTCTGAGGACATTTATTGTTCAGAAGCCAAAAACCATTTCCACGCATCAGAACATTGCTCATTTCACAGACACGGCACTGAAACGATGTGGAAAATTTGCAAACTCTGTTTCTATGAAGTCAGATAGCCTCTAGACTAGGCTTATTTATATAGTTTCAACATTGTCTTTTTCACTATATAATGTGAATTACATAAGTAACATATTGAGTATCAAGTGACTTTACTAGGTGAAAATTACCTTGATAGTAGCTTATTTTGAAAACCATGATCATAATAAATATTAAAATGCTCTTCTCTGCCAGTGATACTATTGTTTTTAACCACAGAAGGTGAAGAACTCCATTTTCTCTTGTTTCCCTATAGTTTCTCCTTTATTTTCCATGGGTGATGATGTTGAAAAAACAACAACAGTTTAGTAGATCTTACTAGATGGTGCCAGATATTCTAAGTGTTTTCATGTATTATCTCATTAGCTTTCAGAACAACTTTAGGAGATAGGTATGTTTTTCAGGACATGAGGAAATGAAAGTTAAAGAAAGGTTAGATAAGGTTACCCAAAGTCAAACAGCTGTGTCAGAGGTGTGCTTTAAGCTATCTGATCCCAAAACCCATGATCTAGCCACTGTTATACATCACTTCCTTGAAACAAAATGTGATACGCAATACCAAGAGGAAAGTAGCTTTATAGAGAGCTTGATGTTTATCTCTATTCTTTTTCTTTTCTAACCGATTCTATGAGAACATGAAAAGTGCTGGAGTAAGTCTTTTTCAGATTCTCAGGCTGCTCTGAGTGAGTGCGTGTAGAGATTGTGAATCATTTTTCTTCTGTCATCCTATAAAAAGAGATATGTGACACAGCAACACCTAGAATCCAGACCTTCTCTCCAAGGTTGATGGCAAGTTCAAGACTGAGAAAATTCTGGGCATGGTTAGAAGAGTGTGATGGAGGAAAACAAAGAAAATTTGTAAAGCACTTTTTCTCTCTCTCAGATAAAAGTGAGCAGAATTATGGACTATAATAAATTCTGTATATACTATATAGTTATGAAATTTTCACCTATATAATATTGAATTATTAAAAATAAAGTACCATTTACACAGAAATTCCATTGACATTCCCTTTGAACCTTTTAAATAGGATTTACCTATAAACATTAGTAACTGAACAAATATTTATAAGTAATAGCATATATTTGCTTACTAATATCAGGAACACATTTATTTCATAAATAAAAATCCTCATATTTACTAAGTCAACCTGAGATTTTTTATTACCAATTTATGATGCTTACATATTTAGTCATGAAAAATTGATGAGAGAATTTTTTAAATTACATTTTCCTCAGTAATTTGCAAGGACAAGTAAGGATGTCTATGAAAAATATGAGTCCATTTTCTTGGTTTTGAGGTCAAAATATATTAATAAAATCTAGGTGAATAGTATAGCAAAAACCTGTCACTAAATAAAAATGGTTGAATGGAAAAGAAATGTTATTTTTGAATCAGAATAGTGTTATTTTTCTGGCACACGATGTTAATTAAAAATAAAAATTTTATATTATGCCTTTATAAAATTTGTCAATGCCATGAACAATATCTAAAGAGTCCTTTCATATCAGTTCTTCTGCAAGCAACAAAATAACACTTGATATTATAGTATGATAATTTAACACTGATATTTTCAGATTAGGATCAGAGTTTAGACTTTTCCTTGAATAAAGTCACCAGTGTAATATAGAAAAGTGCCACACATTTGAGTTTATTCTTCTTTTTCCCATCCTGAAAGCCACTTCAGGATGGAAATTCTGGCCAAGATCACAGTATAATGCAAGTATGATTGGCAATATGCCATAAAAGCAATGGCTTAAAGCTTCATATAGCGTGTGCTTTTTTATTGCACCAATTCACATGATATAGATGCCATTTCTGTCTCTTTATTGGTCTTGTCATAGCAAAGAAAGACATTAAATAATAGCAAGGATGAGGTATAGTTTTTAGCATAAAATTATTTGGAGCAAAGATTTTTTAATTAAAAATATCACTCTTTACAGCATTGAAATGAGAAAACATTTTTAACTGAATAATTTCTGAGGCTGTAACAAAATATTTCCATATTATGTCATAGCCTTAAGAAGTCCAAGCAATTATTATCCAGTATGTGTTGTTGCCAATGGGTGTGGACATTTCTCTAACTGGAAAGTGTTTATCTAAATAAGGGATGAGACAACAATTCTTTTTACACTAATGCACAATCTCTCCCATTTCTTTAAGGCTACAAATACTATCAAGAATGTCACTGAAAATAAGAAATCTTTTAAGTTTCTCTCCTTTATTGCTGTCAAAGAGATTCTCTGGTTGTGGCTACTCTTCCAAAGAAATTTGAACAAATTACTTGTCATTTTCTGCAAAACACAATGTCCTACCTTATGACCCACTTTGAATTAGTTATTTCAGATAATCCAGTAGCACTATACCTCTCCATAATGCAAAACTAAGAGGACAGGCTTTGAGACTGAAAAACAGTCTCAACATTAGTCAGTGTCTATGATATATACCAGAAATATGATATGACAAGAAAGATGAAAATGGCATTCTCAATGTCTCTCACAGGACTTAAAATTTCTTTAGAAATACTGTATTTGACAAAAAACTGAATTTTACTTTGAGACTTTGGTTAGATATCTAAACTTTTGAGCCTTGATTTCCACACATATATGTAATGATACGATGTGATAACCTATGGTTATTTAGAGGAGCAAATAATATGTATAAAATTCTAGTAAATTATAAAATGATTCGTTATTAAGAAGTGTTATTATTGTTATTGATAATCATGTAACAAATACCACATTTCAGAAAATAAATGTGTATCTAATTTTGTGAACAGTTAGAGGGTTATGTGGTGTGCATTTTGAAGAACATAAATTCTGGCTATAGCTCTAAGTTTACAAGAGGAAAGTCATTCCTAGGTACTTAGGGAAAAATGCTCACATAGTTTTAGACTCTTATGAGCATTGAGAGACACTACTGACTTCAAATTCAAATCAAAATATATTTGTTTTTATCACCCTGATAAAAGACATAATGATGAACACTGAAGCATCCACATGAATCCCTATGTCAACTCTCCCCACTGCTACACTTTGACCAAAGAGCCCACAATTTTCTACTTCCTTTAGATACAGTGTCAGCAGTTATTAAAGCCAAAAGAACATTTTAAAAGAAGACCAAAATAAACATTAAATCTGGCAGGAGTTTTGTATACAGGGAACTTTATTAATGCAAATCTAAACACACATCTTAATCAACTTTAAGCAGGATTTGAAGTTTCTCTCCATAAGGAAATAAACAGAAACCGATGGATTATTTTTATGTACAAAATTTCTGAAATTTAATAACCATGCATGACTTGGAAGGGCTTCTGACTATTAACAACTCCATCCACAGTATGTCCATTTTCTAGGGATAGAAATTGCACATAATAAATCACCACAGATTGAATGGCCTGAAGTTTAACATTATATTCTTTCAGTGTTCTGATGATTAGAAGTCACAATTCAATGTTGCATCTTCCTACTCTGTTGGGTCCTGGCATTCCTTGGCTTATAGATACATCATTCCAATCTTTTGCCCTCATTTTCATAAAGTCTTCTTCTCCGGTGTCTTCCCTGTGTCTCTATATATATATCCCCTTCTTTTTCTTTTATAAAGATATCAGTCATTGATTTTAGACCCCACTCTGATCCGATATGACTTGACTACTTCTGCAAAGATGCTATTTCCAAATAAACACAGATTCAAAAGGTATTGAGGACTAAGCCATGTTTGTATCTTTTGAGAGGATAAAATTTAGCCCACTGCACACAGTTAAAGAAGGATTACACTCAAGACTGAAATATCAGGAGAACACTAGATAATATGATATGTATTAAGAATCACTGCTTAAAGTACAAAGTTAGACCTATATGTGTTCCTTGAAATCTTGTTTTTCTAAGAATTATAATCTTTAGAAAGGATTTTTTTTTTTTACTTTTATATCCTTGTAATATATTAAAAAACTGAGAGTATAACAATTTGTCATTCTTGGGCAATTTTTAAAATAACCACCAATTTTGTACATGGTGCTGTTTCTTAGCAAATTTGTATCTTTTGATTTTCATGTAGTAAGTGATATCATGATACTACTTATAATAGAAGGCAAATGTTAATAAATATTTTTTGGGAATCACACAGTTATCATCTCTTTCTTAGGAAGCAGAAAATCAATACTAAATTTTAACTAAATGCATATTTTCTTTTTTTTCTTTTAACTCTGTGAACAAAATAATAGTTGGAATAAATAATACAATAAATAGGTTAAGTATCCAGGTAAATTTCAGGAAATAAAGAATTTATGCATAAGAACGAGTGCTAGCTCAGAAATCAGGAACCGATAAATATATGAAATACAAAATAAAGGCTGAATGATTTAGAAGATGGAAATAGAAGTGTCAACATCCAGAAGACAGTAGTCTTTAAAGAAAAATGACAAACAAGAGAAGGAATTATTTGAAGAAATAAGGAAAATACATTTCCTAGAATTAAAGGAACATAACAATGTTAGATGGAAGGGTTTCTAGGAAAAGTAATAGCTGAACTCATTCTAGTGAGGGTTAAGATAGTCGAAGAGAAAGAGAAAATTCAAAAATCTTTCCAGTAGAAAGGGGACCAACAAGGAAATAAGAATCTGATGGATATCAAACTTCCATTCTTGAATCAAATCCCATGTTCTAAATATTTGAAATTTGACTGAGAAAATGAGACATCCAGAAATACTGAGGTATCTGGCAAGCTCAGAGCAATCCCCACTGATTGAAGATATTCCCAATTTTGTTCATTTATCCTGATATGCATATATACGCTAGCCCAAATATTTTCATATAAAATATTTGTTAATTTTTCTCTTTGAATCATTTGAAGGCACTGATATAAAATTCACATCCTCAATTGCTTGCCAATTTTTTCTAATAATAGGACCGATGTATGAACAGCTGTCTTTCACTTTCATGCAGGCACAGGAACCCATAGAAGCTACAATAAGTCAAATAGATTTAGAAGAACAATCATTTTATATGAATGTGAAAAAGATATAATAAAAATTAGCCACACTTCCTGCTGTTGTTCATGTTTAATTGTCATTCTTGAACTTACTTAAAAAATAAATACCGATTTTTAAAATATATGTTGGTGCTTCTTAGCAAATTTGTATCTTTGGGTTTTCATGTAGCAGGATGGCCCTCATAATGGATGGTAAATGCTCATAAATATATTCTTTAAGTCACAGAGTTAGCACTTTCTGGGAAAATAGAAAATCAGTACTTAATTTTAACTAAGCATGCACTTTCATTTTACTTTTAGCTTTCTGCTGACAAGAAGGTTTATTGGGGGAATATAGTACTACCAAATAATACAAAGTAGGTATGGAATTGTACCTTAAAATTATTGACAAAACCACTGAAGCAAGGATGTTCAGATCTTTTTTGATAGATTCCTTGCAGAACTTCTCGGCCTCTACTTAAATATATTTCATGTGTATGTAAGTTATATTTTCCTTGTTTCCAGCTCTCTGTAACTGACTCCACCAACTGGCAGCCTGGTGTCCTCCTGCATCTCACATGTCATTGTACAGGCCACAGCCCAGCTTGCTTCTCCCACTACCCTGTACCGTCCAAGTACACTTTATCTTAATAACCAGCAAGTACCTTGCCTGTTATATGTAAAATGGAAAAGTATTTGATTGCATCTGGAAAGAACTAGGAATAAAGAGAGAGTATATGTATTATCTTTTTCATTTTAGCCATTAAATTGTTTTTAAAGTCAGAATTCTGCTTACTGTGCATTTCATCCTGCATACACCTCATATATAAAAATATGAGATCTGCTAGAAAGACAAAGTGGAAGTCTATGAAACCCATCTAATGATTATTATATTATCATTAAGAATAATAATTCCATAATGAATACAAACAGGATGCCAGGGCAGCAAACTTAAATCTGTGATCATCAGAGCTCTGATTATCCATGTCTAAAGTTTATATCATAATTTAATACTAAATATGTCAAAGAAGCTTAAGACTTTAATATATAGTTGAAAAAGAAAACTATTAATATGATCAGCATTTCCTGTTAGGTCATAAATCCCAATTATCCCCTAGTTAAATCTTATTTTATTGCAGGAAAAGTGTCTGGAAAAAAAAGCAATCATGTAGAAACTACAAACTCAAAAACTGTAAACTTCATAGTTTTAAGGATTAACTTTACAATAACCTTTTGAAATAAAAAGAACACTCATTTTAGGAAAACAGGTTAAGAACATAAGCATTAACCATCTAATAATTTTAAGTCACCTAAAATTTACATGTTTCAGACTAACAATGTGGTATTTTTTTTTAATTAAAAAAAAGACAGAGTCCTGCCTCTATCGATTTAGATCATTTACAGAGTAACTATATCTTTTGCATAAAAAAGCAGAGAAATGATAGCCTTTAAATGTGTGGGCAAAGAGGATGTTGACAAAAGAGGGTGTTTTCTGACTGTTGCGTCTAGCTCTCCAATACATGCACTTGACTGATAGAACAAAAGTTAATTCTTTCTAAAGCATTGAGACAGATTGCGGACAGCTGTATAGGGTCTTAATATTTCCTCCCTCCATCCTTACATAAATACTTCTGAGGAGGAAGTATTTGGAAGGAACAATGCTACTTAATCAGAAAAATTAGGTTTATTAGAAATAGAAAGCATACTTGCTTACTTCACATTTATGTCTTCTTGTGTCCCTTTTAAAGCAAAATAATTTCCCACTGATAATTTGTGATTTGACTTTTTGAAAACCCTACTATCAAACGAGAGAACTGCAAAGCCTAAGTACTCACATCAGACTGAAACAAAAACATATGGAACTTCAAATGTCATTAACCTTTACAGAGAAAAAAGTCCAGCATTCACTCTTGAAGTATGACTTTAGTGCTCCACCAATTTGATCCCTCTGCCTATGCAGATTGACTTCTTAGGACAGATTTACTTTACTCTTGTTGGACCTCCATCATATCATGCTTTATAGTTGGTAGACTAACCCTACCTCCCCTTCAAATCTGGTCAGTCATCTTGGAAATTCTGCCTCCATCAGATGCCTCAAATCTTTGTTTTAGAGATTTTTAGGTGCCTCTCATTTCACCCCATCCAAATAATTCCTTGTAACCTCTTATTCTTGTTTCAAGGAGGACATGTTTTCCTATAGCTTGATAAGAAAACAAAGTAGAATTTTTCTAATTTTATTTTCATTTCAAAGTTGTTTTTGACTCAACTCTTTTGGATACTGTTCCTATCTCTAAATATTTGCATAACTGCTACATTAATTTTGTCTGTAACTGGGTCTTTGGGAGAGCTTTCTATAAACCACCAATAGACAAAAAAATCAACTATAAATCCCTTTATTCACTATTTTCTTGACTCCTTTAGCCCTTCTCACTTCACGTTTGGGTTTCCACAAAAATCTCTCTCTGAGACCCCTGACTAATGGGCCAATTGTCACATTGCAGTTCATTTAGATCTAAAGTGGGTATCCTTTTGTCCCCATTCCCTAGTATCATGGTTATAGAAAAAATGATTCTATATTCTTAGACATAATCCTTATATTTATTAAATGTATACTAGCATTTATTGTACCTATGTTATGTACAGTACTGTGCAAAATCTTTTGCATGCATTACATTATTTATTTCTATGAAATAATCTCTTATGAAAGAGATATTAACAACTCCATTTTTAAAGCTTTGGAAAGTAAATCAAAGGCATTTTAGATAATCTGTCCTAACTTGAACAATTAGGAAGTCATTGTACTGGTATTAGAGTGATGTGTAAATAGAACATTAGCTGTACCTTGTGATACAACTTCACCAGGGATAATGGAAATTATAATTTTGCTAGTAGTTGGTGATTTTGTAATGTAATCTTTTTGTCTTTCTCTTTGTTTTGTAAGCATCTTTATAAAAAGCTGAGATGATATTGAGGAATTCTGACCTCATATTGTTATAAACAAGACTACTACCTATCATCTATTAAATGGGGGGGCAGGAGTTTTCTACTCCCAAGAAACTTACACTCAACTTTAAGCATTCACCTCTACTTATTTCAGTATCACTGAGAATTCATATCAGAAATCCTAATCATTCTCTTTGTGTACCAATATCAAAACCACAATTATCCTGTATGCCTACTATAGCAAAACTCCTTAAATCTCCCTCTCCAGCATTCAAGCTCTTTGATTAATCCAAATTCACAGTAAATTGTCTCTAAAGTTATGCATGTATGACATAGAACTTATTGGCAGCAACTCACCAACTTAGGGGGTAAATAATAATTGAACAAAAATAAGCAGATTTTTTATTTATCTGAATATAATTTGATTCTAATATCAAATAATGAGATGTAGGAGTTTTATTTATTTATTTAGGGGAGTATTAATGAACAGCTGTAATACAAATTCATATCTTGCTTAACCCTAAAACTTCAGTACCCCCATATTGTCATGATACAGGTGTATAGAATAGTTCATAGTGTCTATTTCACAAAACCTAAAATGTGGAAGCAGCTCCTATGTATATCAGTGGATGACTGGGTAAGCAAAATTTGTATGAAGGTATAATTGACTAGTATTCAGTCTTAAAGCAAATGAAAATTCTAACAAATACTGCAACATGGATGAGCCTGGAAGATAATATATTAAATAAAATAATCCAGTCACAAAATCATATACACTATGATTTCACTCTTACGAGTTTTCTAGAATGGTAAAATTCATAAAACCAGAAAGAATTATGATTTTCAGAGGTTAAGGGGAGGGTGAAATTCAAAATTAATGTTGAATGGATGCAGAGTTTCATTTTGGAATGGCGTAAAGTTTTGGAGACCGTAGTGATGGAAACATAAAATTGTGAATGTACCTACTGTCATTGAACTGTACACATAAAAGTGGTTAAAATGGTAAATTTCTTGTTATGTATATTCTACTATACTTTTAAAAACTACATTTCACAAAGTGGTAATGACTCATCATTCTTTAAAGTAGTTTAGTATTAGTTAAACATGCACTTTTGGGCTAAGAGCTTCAATGATGCAAATTATTCAGAAAATGTGAATGTATAGAACCAGATTTTCAGGAAAGTAAATGATCTGCTTGAAAATATTATTCATGCTAAGGAAAAGAGTTTAAGTAAACTTGTTTTGGTCATACTCTAGAGTGTTTTACTCAGTTTTAATCCCCTTTAACTACCTTCTTCATCTATGATGATTCCCTTCATGTGCCCTACTAATGCCATCTCCATGTATACTAAGTATACCAGGAGTCTATATAACCTGTATAAATTATTTGAATAACAATAGGCACTGGGTCCATGATGGGTCTATGAAAGGTATTGAAGAACTAAATGACAGAGGAAGAAAAATACAGAATGTGAAGGGTTGAAAAGATCTTAATAATCTCTGTCTACTGAAATATATGCCTTCTCTCCTTGAGTTGTATTGAATCTAGTCTCTCATTCTAACAATAGAATAGGCAAAAATGATAGGATGTCAATTCTGATATTAGATTTCAAAAAAGATAGCCACTTCATCTTGTTCTCCCTTTCAAGCTCAATCTGATGGAATCCAGCTACCACATTTTAAGCCAGCTTGTGGAGAGGCCCGTGCTGCAAAGAATTGTGGGAAGTCAATCACCAGTGAGCCCAACAACCTGTAAGGAACTGAACTTGTCACCAGCCATGTGAGTGAATTTAGGAGCAAATTCTTCCTCATTGAAGCCTTCCAATGAACTGTAGCCTTAATCTACATCTTGACTAAAGTTTTGTGTGAGATCTTGAGGATCTTGAGAAAGAAACACCCACCAAAGGCAAAACTGAATTCATTCTCCACAAAAGTTGTGAGATAATAAATGTTGGCTGCTCTAGGCCACTAAGTTTTAGAACCACTTGCTACACAGTAATAGATAATAGAGAAAAACAGAGGTGTGACATTTTTGGAAGCAAAAATTAAAATATATGAGCATAACAGTTGAGGATGGTTATGTTATAACATGCAAGTAAAGGAATAGAGAAATGGGTCTTAGGAGAAAGAAACTAATTAAGGGTAGGCTTGGAGAGAGGCAGAGACAAGAATCTGTGTTGGAATATGGCTGGGTTTCCACAGACTTCCCAGTTTCATTCCTTCCTGAAGTCTGGTCAATTTGTCTTTGTGTTCCATGAGGTCCTTAGTTCTGTATAATATATTGTCCTTATTTACTTTATCTCAGTTGATTTTTATAACATGTAATAAAAAAATCTTAAAATCCTAGGATATATCAAGTTATATAGTTGGGATTTTGAAGACAGTCAAATACTTGACAATGTATGAGTCTGACAGTTTTAAAGAGGCTCTTGGCCTAAGAAGCACGCAGATGCTCTGAGCCACTTGACATTGGACTATAAGCAATTGAGCCAACTGTAAGAGTATCTAGCTCTCAACCTTGCATTCTAATCAGTGATCAACCATGGCAACGTCTGTTCAGTGTTTGGTGGTTTGGATAATATTAGTACAGGATTTAGAGAACCTAGCTAAAAGTTGCTTGAAATACACAATATTGCTCTTGATAGAGAACAAATTGTTACCCTTCCTTCTAAAGAACACAGTGATATTTTTGGAACTCCCTTATTATGTTACATGATAGAAATACATATCCAAAGAAAGCATATTTTAATTCTTAGAAAAGTCTAACTACACACAATGTACCATTCTTCTCTCTTAATCCGGTTAAATCTCTTTGCCGTTTTCTATTTTCAAATCATGTCACATTCTAATCACTCACCATCTTAACAAAATTCAAAGCAGTTTACATATTATAAGCTTGGCAATAAAACAGAGACTTAAAAGCAATAAGCATATTTGAAACAATTCATCAAGTTCTAAAAAGGTACCAGAATGAGTTTCAGAATGATAAGTTTGCATTTAAAAGTCAAAATTTGCTCTCAGGCTGCAGTTTAAAATGTCACAAACATGTTTTTATAGCCAAATTATAAACCTTGAAAAATAGCCCAGACCTCCAAGCAAACACAATGCGGTGCAGAGGTTCTCCAGTACTGTCAGTACACGCATCACCCATTTTCATTCTATCCATGTGTGTCTCTCCATGTGTCTGCACTCTCTGCTCTCTCTGGGTATTTGCCTTATTGCTTCTTCTCACATTTTGAATGTTTATTCTAATATTGAGAGCTGCGAGTTTGATATTATGCAAAAATATGTCTGCCTATCATTAGTGCTCCCCTATTCCTCAAGAGTATCCCATCCCCCCTTCAACTTCCTCAAACATCTACAAGTCCTAGGCAATATAAATTAGTGAACCAATCATGTATTAGCTTAAGAAGGTATGTTAAGAGAAGTTGAGCAGGCTGCTTGTGGTCCCCATTTAGCATTTTGCTCAAGTCCAAGTGAAACTCTTGAACTGCCTTCTTTGTCCATGATGGTGTCCTTTGTCTTGCTAACTACTGCCCTCCTGTCTTGCTAACTACTGGAGAACTAGCAGTCTGCTGCCCAGTGACATACACATGACCTAGAGGCATTCTAAGTCATTTATTTTAGCATCCCACAGTTTATAAATTGCTTCTTTCCTGAATCTAAACAAAGCATCCTCAAAATAAGACCTCAGGCTAGAACTGTCAACCAAGACTGGAACTTTTTTTTTCCTAAAAACTCAAACTTAAACACTTCCTGCCCTGTGTACTGTTCCTCCAGAACCTATCATCTACACTTAGCAGGGTGCCACACCTGTTTATGGGCAAATACTTCCTACTTGCCCAGATAATTACCTGTGTATTGTTACCATTACTGGGTCTTGGAAGCCAGAAACCTGACTGCTGTTTCCAATGAGCTCTACCAATTTTAGATATTGCTTTTGAAAAATAGCATAACATTTTTTTAGGTTCTTACATTTATGATAACAGCAAAACAGACTTTCTGGATAAGAATATTAAATATATGTATATATATATATATATATATATATATATACAGTTTGCAAAAACAAATCAACTTTGGAAAGATGTGGGCCAGTGCATATATTCATCACACAGACATATGTCACCTCAGCAACACTTCTGGCATTTACATTCTCTGTTGTCAGTTCTGGGACGGCTGTTCCTCCAGGTATCCAGATCATTCTTTCCTCTTTTTAGGTTTCTGCTCACATGCTGACTTATCAAAAAGATACCTTTGATTGCCTGATATCAAACAGAAACTCCTGTCTCTTGGCTGCCCACACTTAGTTCTTCCTTGTTTAGCTTTATTTTTCTTCATGACACTTAACAACCTCTAACACCCTATTGTCCATCTTCCTCACCTAGGAAATAAGTGCCAAGAGACAGAATGAATGTATGTCCAGAGCCTACAACAGAACCTGGTCTTCAGTAGACCTTGGATAAATATTCATTGCGTGAGTAAATATATACACTATATGTAGATACCATAAAATAAAAATGTAGGCATTTCAGTAAATTGTGGTTCTAAGACCTGGTAAAGCTTACCCAGCACCAGAATGCTTACCTTGCTCTTTTAAATACTTCTGCATCATCAACTCCTTTTCTCTCTTGGATTCTTGTCTCTGTCACACTGGTCTATATCAAGATGCTCCCTTGTATCATGTCTGAATTACTGCTTTACAGACAATTTTTACTCTGTCGTAACCACCAAAAGTGCTTGTTAGATAGGTCAGGTTTTGATCAACTCTATACTTATAATTATCTCCATTATTGCTGGCTTCTCTACAGCTCTCTACAATGCTAGAACCAAAAATGTCCTCCCTTCTCAAAAGTGCATTCTGCAAAAGTGGCAGCAGTAATTATCTAAAGTGCCTTCCTTCTGTGCTCCGCTTTAATAGTGTAAAGATTTATCCCTCACCTAGACCCATGCTTTTGCCTTGGTGTTGCTCAGTGTCATAGAGGTTGGGTGCTGCTGCTCCCTCTACAGATCCAGGCACTGAGCTGCATCCCTTCGTGTTTGTTGGTGCCTCACCTTCCTCCCTGGCTGCGCCAGCATCCTCATGTTTCCCATGGCTGTGGGGTGCCTCCTGATGTATAGCTGAGAAGTGAAGTCTATGAACATACTAAAGGGGAAAGCCTCACCCAGCAGGAGATGGAAGCCCATGAAATAATCCTTTTCTTTTTCTGGAGAGATCATTGAGAGATGAGGTAGCATCATGCATCCTCTCCAAAGCTTTTTCAGCAAGTCACTTCCTTCTGAAGTGCAAGCATCTCAAGAATGGTCTCCCTTCTACTTACTCACCCTCCTTTCTTGCTTCACCCTACTTCTTTCTCATTTCTATTTTCCTGGGTTTTACTATTTAATAAAGCATTAGCACATAAGTTTTATTTTAGGTTTTGTTTTCCAGATAATTCAGACTGAGATTTTATCTATCTACCTGCCTACCTACCTATTTAACTGTCTCCCTAGACTCATATCTCTCTTCCACACTATCATGCATATTCATATATAAATATAGAATGAACTATTAAAGGACAGACAATAACTTTTAGGCTGAAAGTTACCCAAAAGAGTGAAAACAAAATAAATCAGACAAAACAATAATACAAACAATAACAAAAAATCTTTCTATTGCCTAAAGGTTACCACTTATTTTTTATGTCCCTTAAAAGTGGCTTGATTTTTGCTATGTCAGCATTTGCTCCATACAGCTGTGTGGGTCTAAAATACTTTATAATATATAATATATTTTCCTACACATAATCTCATCATTCCAAGTTAGGAGTACAGGCACTGTTGGCCCTGTTATGTGAAAGAGTAAGCTCATTTTTTCCCTCCCATACCTCCTAAGAATCCTTTAGCAATAGAAACAACCCCTAACTTAAGAATGAAAGATTAGGACGGTGATTTCTAGAATGTGCTTAGAGAAGGTAGAAGAGATCTGTGGTGCACTGAGCTATATTGTGGGCTCCACAACTCATACCATACTGTCAACTAATATTTTAGCTTAAGTGTATTTAAATGCTAATGAGAAGTTGACTCACTTTTTTGTTCTTTAAAATGATATTATTCAGATTTGTTTTTTAAGATATAATCTATAATTTTGGTAAAGTAGCTTTTCTTAAAAGTCCACTTAGAAATGTCAGTATATGCATTACATTCAGAGTTGAGCACCACAAAATCAGGAGTCAAACTTTCCTTAATGAAGTCAAGAGTCTAAGAGTGATCACAGTCATGAACTCTCATAATCGGAATGCTTGTTATTCACTATGAGTCCTTTGCAATTCAGTGCAGGGCAAGCAACCTACTGCTTTGAAGAGTGCTATCTCTAAGTCAGTTTTTTAGTAGTTAGAACATATTTCCTGTGGGAGCAATAGCCCACATGGTGATTAAGTTCACAAACCAATTCCTCAATGCCTATTTAAGCCATACTACAGTTGAATAGTTTCTGGGGGACTTTGGGTGACAGAACGAAAAACAAAAGAAGAAAATGAACTTCTGACTTTCCTGGCTCAGACATCTTGCAAAAACCTTAGAAAATGGACAAATTTGGCTTGGGATTTATCTCACTTTCCTTTCTCAACCCCTTTTCTACCTCTCAGTATTCCTTCTAGAAGACCTTATCAGCAGGAAGCCCATTTAGGACCTCAGACCATGCCAACCACTGCTCTACCAGGGCCTGTGCCTCCCTAGTTCTTTCTGGGGCCCACAGGATCAGGCCCTGCTCAGAGATGCTCTTCTCAGACACTTGAGATACACACAAGTCATCCAGCTAATTCACTCACTGAAGGACATCTTAGTACATTCAAGTTTGGGCAATTATTAATAAAGTTGTTATAAACTTAGATATTTAAAACATATTTAAAGACTTAAATATACCTATGTAAAGATTGTTATGTGGATTTAAGTTTTTAACTCCTTTGGGTAAATACCAAGGAACACAACTGCCAGATGACATGCTTTAAGTATGGTTAGTTTAATAGGAAACTGTCAAACTGTCTTTCAAAGTTGCTAGATCATTTTTAATCCCACCAGCAATGAATGAGAGTTCCTATTGTTCCCCATCCTCACCAGTATCTGGTGTTCTCAGATTTCAGACATTGGTTATTCTAATAGGTGTGTGTGTAGTAGTATCTGTTATAATTCATGTTTCCCTAATGAAATATGATATAGATTATTTTCGTATGTCTACTTGCCATTAATGCCTTATTTATTTATGGAATGACTTTTTTTAAAAGAAAAGGGAAAAATTTGATGTGTTTTCCCTGTTTCCCATAGTAGTGCCTGGGACTTTGATAGAAGGAAAAAAAAAAAACAAGTAACTGGATGGTGGCTGTCATCTGGAAACAGGGGTGATCAGTAAATTGGGGATTCATTATTAAGTAAAGAAAATTCTGGACTTCTGAGCATAAGTTTTGTCTATATTTACTAAAAATTTTAAGCCATAAAAAATGCCTGACCTTTTGTATTAAACTGAAGGATTAATGTTCAATCCTTCTTTAAGACAGCACAGTGGCTTAGAACCAGTGAGGATGCAAACTTCCCAATCCTGGTCACCTCTGCACACACTTTCATCCCTTTAGGACCTAGAACATTTCTTTGACCATAAAAGATATTCAATAAGTGAGTTTTACTAAAATGAAATTTGCTAAAACTCCTACTTACTCCTCTAAACACTATCGAATATATCCAAGCGTGGGAAGAAGCAGAAACAGTCAAAAAGCAAAGTCTCTTTCCTTCAACCCGATAGTGGAAAGGGAGAGGAACAGAACCAAGAACCATGCTTCAGCCCATCAGTTGTCCAACATGACAGTCCTTCAACGAAATCTAAGTGTTTCACTCTGACTGCATGGTGAGGTAGGGAATGTCCGCTGGGATTGGGGAGGGAAGTATGAAGACTGGGTCTCTTCGGGGAGTCTGGTTAGAGCATTGCAATTAGCATACTGGGAAAGTGTGGGACCCCGCTGAAAGGTGTAGGTCAAAACAGAGTGAAAACGTCCAGATGAAGAAGGATCTGCTCCCACTTCTGTCAGCAGCTTGGAGTAGGTGGGAGAGCACTCAGGGTGTCTGAGGTACAGTTCTGCCTGTCAGTCAGGAGAGGTGTGGAAAGAAAGCCTGAGTGCTAAGGTACAGTATTAGCCCAGGAGGGAGTAGGCAAGGTCCCGAAAAGGAAATCATAATGACCCTGAAGGGATTTGGGTTTGAATTAGTAATGAGACTTGCTTAGAATGTTCCAGACACTGCCTTTTCTCTGGAATGGAAGCTGTCTCTTGCCCAAACCTCCAGAGTCTCACCCTCCTTGTGTAAATGATATATTGAGTATAAAATAAAAGCACTGTTGTTGAATGGGTACTGAACGCTCTTGTTCCTCCTTATCCTCCTATCAACGTTTGTTAAAGCCTTGAGGAAGGTTATGTCTCATGGAGATAAGAGGGGTGAGGTAAGGGGTAGGAGATCTCAATAAGAGACTGCTGGGTGACAACCAGAGCAGAAGGGGATGCTCATGAGGACAGCAGGACTCGTGACAATGGGCTCTGGCCTCGGCCAGCGAGCCTGTCCACCGTTCCCTACCTGCATCTAATACCTTCTGCCTGGAGCCTATGGTTCTGTTTGACAAAGGAAGCATCTAAACTGACAGTCCCCTGATCAGTTTATAGGTCTGCTACAGGCTTTTGCTTTCCTGTGTCTTTGAAACAAAAGACTGGGAGAAGTACAGCTTGTATCTTCTTTTTGTTGATGAAGAAACCGGCACAGAAAAAAATGAACATTATAAAGACAAGCAGGAGAAGCACTGAATTTGGCATTTGGTCCTAAAAGCGGTTTAATGAAGTAACTTTATTTCATTTAAGAAATCATCTTCTCCAAAGATTACCTGCTTTCTAAAGTAGGTGCTATTCATCCAAGAATTTCAACATTAAGTCAACATTCCTTACTACTTGGGAGGTGCCAGCCTCTGGACGAGTCACAGGAGCACAGTAAACAAAATCTAACACAGCCTCTGTCTTCTGATTCCAAGGAAGATGTCTTCTAGACAGTAGGAACTTGGAGACCGCCTTTCTCTCAACCCATGTAAGGAAGCATTATATTTCTAAGTAAAGATTTTATGTTTCCTTTGAAATAAGGCATGACTTACTCAGACAAGGAGCTCACGTTTACACTAGAAGAGAAACTGTGGGTCTCTAGTGAGTGTGGGATTACTGTGAAATAAACAATTGCCGGTCAGTCTGTGGGCAGGTCAATCCCCATTAAAAAGCCACAAAAACGAAATTCTAGAAAGAACTGACATCTGACCCTCAGTCCTGTTGCCAGTAGCATCACCATTCAAGGTGCTCTTATGTCAAAGTGCAGCTGCTCTGTTTATACTCTTCTGGTGACTCCACAGCAGGAACATGACTAGCCACCTGTAGAAACAAGGGAAATTGCCCATCTGAGCTAGTCATGTCTGTGGTCTTCCTGAGTAGTACAGATTGATCCAGACAAGGCTGCCAGGATCTATCGTGATGACTGGCCTTTCTAGCGCCTGGTTTGTTCACTCACTCTGACTAGACTCCAATTTCTGGAGCCTTTAGTGATTCATTTTTCAACAAAATGCAAGTAATTTCACTTTGCTTTGCCTTAAGCTCTATGTAACCTAATATTTAATGTGCCCTGAGTAATACTACATTGTAGCCCATCAAAAAGCACTCAGCAGATTTCTGAAAATGTTATATCACTTTGACTTTGATCATAATTGCATGTTAAAAATCTTCTTATTGAAGTCTTGGTTTGTGAAAATGTGCATCCTAGGATCATATTCAAAGTCACAGAGTTTATCAGAACCCCTTCAACAGCGCCTTTTATGTCTCATATTTGGTGTTCAATAGATTAAAATACCATAACTTCGCTTGAGGTTGGTTTAAAGTTGCTTAACTGCCGTCCGCTCCCTTAAAACCTAACTCATTGTCGTAGAAGAATAGCACAGTCAAATCATAAAAGATAATTTGTTCAAGTCACTTTAATGGGCAGAGTATAGAGCTGGTAACAAAACCTTGGGGATTTTTCCAAAAGCAGACAATTATAATTGCACAAACACATCATACTTAGTGTCAACTATTAGATAGTTTCAAACTGGCATATGAAAGTACAGGGCTAAATCCCTGGTTGAGATTCTACATCCCTAGGATGTTGGGAGAAGAGTCTATCCATTTTCCGCCTGAAGATTGCCAGAGAGTTGGAGTGAGAAGCAGTCAACAGCATGGTGTAGTAGTTTAATCCAGCCGTTGCAGTGTTGTTTGTGACATGTCTCTACGACTTTCATCGCTCTCTCATGAGAATGGCCCCTTAGCTTTGTTGTGAGACATCATTCAACAGAACAATAGGCTGCAATATTAGAAAACATTTACTAAAATTTGCAGAATTTTTTTCATTCCTTCAAGACTCTTATTTCTGATAATTTTATAAGACCCCTTGAAAAATGTCTGCTCTGTGCTGGAGTTTACATGTTCCCATGCATGTTTCCTATTGTCTAACTAGATTTCTCTTCATTTTATCTCATAAACCAATTTATTTGATTTACTCTTTTCTTTCAAATTCCTCATTTCTATTTAGTTCTGGCTTTCTTTTTTAAAATTTATTATTTCAGTTAATATTTTTGTCAAGGAGACATCAGGAGCCAAAACCATTCTGGGACCAAAGATGTGGCAGTGAATGAAAGAGACAAGATCTGTGTTCTCAGGAGGTTTGTACGCTCAGGGATAGCACTAACTTTAATTATCCGGTGCCCAAAACTTCATACCCGTTAACTTCTTTAATTCTCACTTCAGTCTTATAAAGCAGGCATTATTATTATTTTACAGGTGAAAAAGTGAAGGTCTCAAAAGCATACCGAAGGCACCCCAGTAGAAAGAATTGAATCCTGGACTGATCTTTTATTCAACTCACTGATGGCCGATATCAACACCCATTAGCCAAGATTCCTACATACACAGGAATTTTCCTCTTCTTTTAGCATTACGGCCACATGTCTCTGTTGCTTTTCTTTATTGTTTTTGAGTCTCCTTAGGAATTCCTGTCTGTACAAGCAGCTACTATTTCTATATTCATGATTGCTTGCGCCTCATGATTACCAAATGGGAAAACATCTGTAACATTACGGTTTCTCTTCCTCTCTTAATTATGGGCTTAGCAATCAGAGGAACTTTAATATTTAATTTCTAAGCAAAACACTTAATGATTACAAAATGATGTTTCACTTTTGATTTAAAATCAGAGCTAAAGTGACCTCTAAGCGAATTGACTCTATTTGCCTGACACATAAGCAGACCAGAGACTGGAAGAAAGAATGCATTTAAACTCATTAGAGATGACCTTATAACCAACTTCTGCCTCTGCTCTAGGCTCTGCTTTGCTTTTTGCTCATGAATTATACAGGCAAATTAAATCATGAAGATAAATGAAGCCTTTCATTGTCAATACCCCTTACACCCTCATGATGCAGATAAGTTGATAAACAGGCTGCTAATTATATTAACACTTTGCAATGTATGATTCAGTGTTGTGCACTATAAAAACTAACCTTCTTTACTTTGAATATTTACCTTCTTGCAAGATTGTGCTTTGCCTCGGATAAGTGTTGGAGGACCGCCAATATTATTCTCCTATGATAGGTGACAGATTTCAGGAATTATCAGAGTATATCATTAAGTGATCTCTTATACATTAAAATGAAATACTAGGACTGCCTAAAGATGACAACTTGAAACTAAGGGGGAACGGTTTCTCTTCATAATAAATTATCATAAAGATTCCTGTCTATGAATATTTATAGAGGGTCACTGAGAGTATTTTGACTTTACCAAACCTCTTTTAAGATGAGCCACCAAAGGGTTCGATTGAGCTCAGTTTTTTCTGGTATGATCACCATGCATGAAAGGGAGATTTTTGAGATTCCTTGTTAGATCCTAGAGGGTTGGTTACTCAGAGCAAAAGAAGATAGTATAGCCAGTAAAACAGTTAATATCATGACAAAGTCAAGACTTCATGGATGAGGGAAGGTAAGAGATCAGAAACTAAAATGTCAGGGACTTGCCGGCTGTTTTAGGTGAAGAGTTGGAAACGAAACTTCGAGTAATGCAGTGCTTTGGGTGCTCATTTTTAAATGTTGCCAGTATAAATGTTGCGTTGCCCTTATGGCACAAGGGAATTTATTTACTTCTTACTGGGTGCCAAGAGACCTGGTTCAGAATATTGATTCTTCTTTGAACTAGCTAGGTAGCCTTAGGTTAATAAATTAAACTCTCTGCTAAAGTTTCCAATCACTTACTAGCAGAGTTAAGGAAAAGATAAATTATAATGTGACTTAGTGTCTAACTAGTAGAGGTACTCATTTGTAGCTACTATTGTTCACTTATAAATTATTATTGTTGCTATTATTGATACTTACTTTCTGGGGTGAAGTAGTTTATTTTTTTTCCTAAAGTTTGACATTGGACTTGACCATATGAGTTCTTTAAGAAATGAAATGTGAAAGAAAGTGATGCATGGTTCTCTAGAAAAGAAGCTTACAAAGTCATCATATAGCACATACATGCTTCTTTTTCTATTGTCACAAGGCCAGACATGCTGAGTCTTTCAGACTGGATCCTGCAATGAAGAGGACACATAGAACGAGCCATGGTTAATCTGTCCCTGACTTGCAAAATAAGCTGGAGCTGACTGTGTTGTAGTTCACTCGGAGTTATTTGGAACTGCACCAAAACTAAGCAGAACCAGCGCATGAGCTTCTACCTTTAGAGGTTCTACTTCAAACTTCTCATGATTTTAATATGCAGCAGCTCTGCATGTAGAGAACGTCAGTGTGGTCAAACAAGTGAATATTTTTACAAACTGCTTTTATTTCTCAGTCATTTCTCATCACTCTGAACTCACTTCACAATGAAACTTCCATTCATCCTGTGTTTTTCAGAACATCTGTGTAGAACACCTTTGGAACAGAATGAATTAAATACTAAAAATTCTTAAGACAAATTGTTGAGAATTGCCTGTGATATAAAAAGAAGCCTAAGAAATATCTCTCACCAAAGTATTGGAGCAAAATAAGGGCATTTTCCTCCAGTGAGAAGTTCATAAACCCTTGCTGAGCTTGTTGTAGAAGTTATAAAAAATCCAATATGGTGAAGACATACACATGCTCCATGAGGCTAGGGGTGAGAAAAAGATGAAATACAACACAAGCAACCACTATTCAAAGTGAAAGTGACAAATCCTGCAGAGAGGTGCAAACTGCTACAACCTGCTCTGAGAAAAAAAGAGCGCAAGAGAATATCTGGCTGAAGTCAGAGAAAGCTCATCAAAGCATCACTGGAGCAGGCTAGCTAGCATTTAGAGTGGCAGATAACGATCTAGGAGGTATTGTGAAGGTGGAGGTTGGGGAGAACAGCAGAATGAAAGTATAAAAATAAAAAATTAAAATTATTTTCAGGAAATGGTGAGCAATTCAATTTGATTAGAGGAAAGGATTCATGAGGCAGTAGTGGGGAAAAAGTATATACTTCAGCTATTTTAGTACCGGGTAGGGAGGTTTGAAAAATTAGAAAGAGTGAAGACAGCTAAGGAAGACATTCCACATACTTGAACTGGTGATGACAGATCAGAATTGCATTCATTGTCATTAGTCCTTCAATCATCAGAGGGGTACATATATCTTTTCAAATTATTGTTTTAATGTTTTTTTGGAGAGATATCTACAAGAAGAATTGCTGAATCATATGGTAGTTCTATTTTTAATTTTTTGAGGAAACTCCATTCTTGTTTCTATTGTAACTACACCAATTACAGTCTCACTAAACATGTATGATGTTTACTTTTTCCTCTACACTCTCAAAAACAATTATTTCTTGTTTTTATTTTATATATAGGTCATTCTTATAGATATGAGATGATATTCCATTGTTGTTTTAATTTATATTTCATGGAAACAACCTAAGAGTCAATCAGCAAATGAGTGAGTAAAGAAGATGTAGCATATATACACAATGGAGTATTACTTAGCTATAAGCAAAGATGCAATCTTGCCATTAGTGGTGGCATGGCTAGAACTGGAGGTGATCATGCCAAGCAAAATAAGTCTGAAAGAGAAAGACAAATACAGTATGATTGTACTTGTGTGTAGAGTAAAATGAAACAAAGCAAGTGAACAAACAAAATAGAAACAAACTCTCAGATCTTGACAACAAACTGGTGGTTACTACAAACAGACAAAACAAAGTAATAATGAGCACTTGGACATTGATAACAGAACTGAGAGATTATTAAAGGGTAAGGAGGGTGGGAGAAAAGGATAGTGGGGGTCCAATGGACAGTGGTGGAAGACTATTAGACACGGTGGGTGGGCATGGTATTTAGTACACATTTGATGAAGCGTGAACCCGTATATCTAAAACTTATATTGTTCTGTAAATCATATTTACCTTAATAAAAGAAATAGCAAAGAAAAAGAAAAATGGTGGTTACCAGAGACAAGTATGGGGGGTCAGCAGAAATGGGCAGAGGTCGTCAATTGGATTGTGATGAGTGGTAACTAGACTCTTACTGGTAAGAGTCTTATAACTTACACATTTATTGAGGTATGAAGCTGTACCTCCAAACATATAGTGTTATAAATCAGTTACATCCATTAAAAGCAAAAAATAATTGTATTTATTCCAATATTTACATAAACAAAAGAAAGTTGAAAGCCTTACTTAAAAGAATAAGGACTAGAATGAAGGATCAAGATTTTCTGGTCAAGGTAGTACCTCAAGCATATATTTCGCACCTGTCCCCATCAAAGAAGTACGAAAGAATTAAACCCATAACAACACTGAGAATGAGTGAGTCTATCAATTGGTCAGAGTTTGATAAATTTTCAAAATATGAAAACTTAATGATATCACATTTGTGGACTTAAAAAAAAGAATGCAGCAAGTCCTCACTTAGCAGCAGAAGCAGTAGACACTCTGGAGTCCACTCAGGAGAAGCTCATAGCTTCAGGTTGGTTAGTGAAGAGAATGTAAATGAAAAATAAGGCCAACATTTGGTGGTAATGAAAGAGGCCTACCAAAAAGTCCTCCCCACTCACCAACGCACTTGCTTTCTCAAGCCACTAGTAATACTGGTATTTACCTCCAGGCTAAAGCTGGGAAACACTTCTCTACAAAGTTATAATCCACCAAGTGAGAGTTGGCAAATTAGCCTATGGATTGTTAAAGTCCTTCTCATACGAATGAAATGGAATAGCAATACTAGAAATGTTGACAGTGTAAAAGTAATGTAGCCATTCTCAAAAGGAATGAAAAAAGCCATATTTTCTCACCCAGTGGGTCTTGGTAGATATTGTCTAAATTTGACAGATAAAGAGAGATGTGAGCTCATTATTTAGAGATAACCAAAATAAGATTCAAATTTATAACAATTAACAAAAAGTGGTCAATGGGAGAAGCAGAGAGGCTTAAGAATGCTGAGTTCCTCATCTTTCATAATGGAAAATTTATGAGCATACCTGAATTTTTTTAAGTACAATGAAAAATATTGCTATTATCACAATTCAGTTATATGAAAGTAGCCACTGGAAAAACCAAAACAAGATGAAAAATTGTTGCTTCTGAGGACGGAAACTTCAGTGGGTTAGGGGACTGAGGGCACATTTTTATTATATTTTATATCCATCCATTCTGTTTGAACACTTCTAATCATAAATAGTTGAACTTTGAAGCTAGAAAAAAGAAATCACCTGAATTTCACTTAATGACTAGATGATAAGCATTGCTAATAAACTTCTTGCAGTTCGTAGGAAAGCTACAGATTTTACAAGCCCAATATGAATTTCTCTTCCTTCTCATGTGTATTCCCTGGAATGAGCTGATTTATTACAGCTGCTGCTGTTATTGTTGTTACTCTGACTTTCATGGTTTTCTTCTCTGAGAAATGAATAAAAACAAAAAAACATTTTTTTTCCTTATGTGAGCCCTAAATTTAGACTTACACGTGTCAATTTCACTAGCAATGCCTGATGCTGCTGCTTCTAGGAATAACTGGATCCCAAATGCCTCACATGAGTTTCAGGTGTTATTAGGGCAGATGAAAAAATATCTAAAGTACAAACAACAGATATTCAGTATAACAATTACTATACATTATGCTTAAAAATTTGAAAAAATAGTTTAATTTATAGATAACTAATTGCTTCCGTTTTCCTGGGCCTGCCTGACTACACACTGAAATTTGCATGAGAGGGCAATGAGGAAAGATTTAAATGAAGTTATTTTCCTAATAAGATTTCAAGTAGGCAGATGTTTGCCCAATGGAGCTGTTTAAACAACAGAACTTACAGAAGAACATGATGAGAGCCAGAAAAAGCATACATCTTCAGCTATCAAATTTTTGAATCATTTTTAAGACAGAGCCTGGTCCATTTGAATTTCCAATGTATCATTTTTGAACTGATAAGTTTCCACTGAAGAGACCTAGAAAACGCTAAATGTTTACCCTGAAAATTCTCCTGAGAATTTAATAGCTTTAAAAAATGTTAATTTATACAGATATGAACTACTCAATTAAGCTCATGCTCAGAACAATCTTCTCTGACAAGAGCTGCCTACCATCTGTTAAGTCAACCATTTCCATTTCCAGTGATCCCAAGTTCATCGTTTTTAACTACCAAGATTGAAATTCACAGTCAGTCATAAATATCATCTGTTCTATCCCCTGTCCTCCTTCTGTGTTCACTTAGGTCATGAATTTTTCCCTTCTTTTTGATCACCAAATGTGACAGTGACACCACAGATAACATGTGTAAATAGTTTCTTTTCATGGCCATTGGCTTTGAAACAACCAGTAACTCAGTATGATGGTCTAGAAGGCTGCTCATTTTCCTTCTCTAGAGGAAAAAATCAGTAGCAGGTGGAATTGAAAATGTGCAGTTCAGGGCGAATTGCAGGAGAATCTCACTTTCTATACCCTTCCCTACACCTACAGTCACATGTCAATTCTAAAAACTATGACCATGTTGGAGATTCCATGCCAAGCTAGCAGCAAGTTATTGCAGCAGCTAACAATTTTCTTAGCACTGCCTCATCTAGGACTTTAAAATCCAGAAAATCTTTAACAAACACCTGAAGAGTCAGTCTCCCTCGTTAAATCTCTCCAATGGCCTTCAAAGTGCTTTTATTCCCTTATGTCTAGCAATGGAAGCTAGCAGTGGAATTGAAGTCTTTCTTTTCATAAGAGTCATTCACCAGGT
Organism: Solenodon paradoxus; assembly: GCA_004363575.1. NCBI lineage: Eukaryota > Metazoa > Chordata > Mammalia > Eulipotyphla > Solenodontidae > Solenodon > Solenodon paradoxus. Next base: position 100,140 of record RJWH01002301.1, read on the forward strand.
TCAGTGTCACAGAACTCTGTGGAAAGACTAAAAGGATAATTAAGTGCAGTCCCCTGACTTCATATGGATGAAGTAAAAATGCACTTTGAAAAATGATCTCTCTTAGAAAGACTTTCATGAAGTGAACAAAATTGGATAAAATGCCCTTCAGTGACTACATTTGTCATTGTGCTTGCATCACAACCATAATTATCTGTTTCTGTGACTGACTCTTGAAATACACTTTAAGGTTTTTGAAGTCAGTTAAGTTCAGAGTTTTCTTTGTACCCATGTTGTGTGCCTGGTTCATGTGTTTGTTAACATACATGCCTATCCTATAAAAACAGAAGCCACAGGGTGCCATTTCTATAGGCATATGTATACCCACACGGCAGGGCCCAAACACTCAGACCCTAGCATACCTCTAGATGGACACATAAAAGGATCAGTCCCCTCTCTTGCTTGTGAAAGTTTCCTCTTGTTCAATTTTTTAATCTATATTTGTGCTGCTGTAGAATTCATCAGATCCCCCTAGCACAGGACAAATGGTGAACCAGATGTCACCTTTTACATAGGGTTACACATTTAATATCTCTAAAACTACATGTTTTTACTGGCAAGTACTTTTAGACTAAAATAGCCTTTGATTGTTTAATACCTCCTTCTAAACAGATGTAGCATGTACAATACTAAAATGCTTATATCCATTACTCCTGAGGGACCAGGTAATTAGTAATTAAACACAAGGGCTCTGGATCAGACAATTCTGTACTTGAGTCCTTGTTTAATAACTTACTAATCTAGTGAACTTCTCTGAACCAATCCTCTCATTTGTATAACTGATGATGTAGGAGTTTCCACTTCATAGACTATGTGAAAATTAGATGAGCTAAGCCATATAAATCAACACAGTACCTGACATGTGGTGATCTCTCATTAACAGTATATGTGGTCAATCTCCACCTTGACTCTACACTCGTTGGGTGTCTGCCCCTCTTAAGGACACTGTCTGAGGAAGTTGCCTCTCAATCTGCTTATTACTCTTGTTTATGCCAGTTCCCTACTGTAATGTTATCTTATACTCTTCTTTTTCATCAGCCTCTGTTTTAAGAGCAGTTTACTTTTAATTGTTTTCTTGATGGATATGCCAAAAATTTTATTTATTAATACTTCTCTTGTCTCTGTTGACTTCCTGAGAACAGTTGTTAAATTTTATCTAGGTCTATGCCAATAAGCAATAAATTTAAAATGTCCCATCACTGTTATTATCTTTACCATAAAATCAACACCGCCTTTAATGAGAGGAATGCCTTTTAAAATTTTTATTCTTTAATTTTTACATATGAAAGTATGAATGTATTAGACAAGATATAACAAGTGCTAGTAAAGAAGATATGAAGAAAAGAGAACCTTTGTACACCGGTAGGGATGTATATTGTTGTAGTCATTATGGAGGATCCTCAAAAAAATTGTAAGTTGAACTACCATATGGTAACAGCCACACCATGTCTAGATGTGTAGCCAAATAAAATATAAATAGAATCTCAAAGAGATATCTGCACCCCCACTTTCATTTCCATATTAGTCGCAACAGCTAAGATATGGAACCAATCTACATGCCCACCAAGAGATGAATGGATAGGGAATAATACCTATATACAGGTATACATACATGTGTATACACATACATACATACATACATGTACCTTCTCCTGACGCTGGTAATATTCTAGTGTGTGTTTATAAACACACACTAGAATAATATTGAGTCATTAAAAAGAAAGAAATCCTGCCACCAAATTATGACAGCTTAGGTAAAATTTGAGGACATAATACTGAGTGAAATAAGTCATATAAAGAAAAAATTATATGATATCACTTAGATGTGGAATCTTAAAAAAAGAAAAATGATCTCATTGAAACAGAAAGTAGATTGATGATTGCCACTGTCTGGGATTAGAGAAAATGAGATATTGGTCAAAGGATACAAACTTCCAGTTAGAAGATTAATAGATTCAGGCAATCTAATGCACATTATAGTGATTACAGCCAATAAGTACTAATTTGTAGTTACAAATAATTATAGGTAATATGTACTGTATGCTTGAAAGTTTCTGTGAGAGTAAATCTTAAACATTCTAATCACAATAAGCAAATAATTATGTGACCAAATGGAGGTGTTAGGTAATTCTATGTTGATAATCATTTTGCAATCTATAAATGTATCATCAAAACATTTTATTCTTAAACTGACATAATGTCATATGCCCATTGTATCTCAATAAAGCTGAAATCAGTGTAAGCATTTTTGAAGTTAGTCAAATTATTCACACATATACAAAGAAAAATTTACTATTCATTCTTACCCTTACTTCTGAATTGAGGTACCCAGTGTTAATGATGCATGTCTTTCCATATGTTTGCATTGCTCACACACACACGTATGTGTAAATATGTGAACAGATGGACAGATGTGATATTGTTTTGTTTCTGCTCTTGCTAGCTCTCTTGCTTTTATCAAAATTAGATTAAACTTTACACAGTATTTTACAATATATTATATCACATTGTTTGAAATAGATGAATAGCAATTCATAGTGGATATACTGCATTTATTCAACCTCGTTGTTATTGACAGACATTAAGATTGTCATCAGTTTCTATTGCAGTATATACAGTGCTGCAGTCTTGTACATAAGAGCCTTGTATATACATCTTTCATGAACTAGACATTTATTCTTATAATGTATTTTCTCAGAATTGGAATGGCAGGTCGAAGGGTATGTATGATGAAGGAGAATTTGTCAGGGAGCTAATGAAACCTTAACAGCAAAACTCTGGTTGCACAGGGTTAGTCAATTAGCAGTGTCATTACTGTGACTGCAGAGGTCTAGGATGGACCTTAAATAGCACTAGAATTTCTTTTGTACTTGTAATTTGGCATTATTTTTCTTAAAGAATAATGAATGAAAAGTTACAAGTGAAGTTAGTAAAAGGTAAACTTTGGGGCACACAAAACCCAGAACTTCTCTAATTATGTGTATATTTGGTTTTAGCAACTACTAATAGTTTATTTTTCAAAAATGCAGTGAAAATTCATTCCTCCACCAACAAGGTGGAAGAGAATCCAGTGGCCCACATATTTGCTATTGCTGAATGTCATTGCATTTCAGTCTTCTTGCCAATTGATGAATAAACATATGGTATCTTATTCACTTGCTATGCATTTCTTTTACTTCTCTAAGTTTTAGCATTTGTCATGATTAGTAACCATTTAGATTTCATCTGTGACTTCTGTAGTTATTTTTCAATTGAATTTTAATCTTTTTCTCAACACTTTACAGAGGTTATTTGTTATAATCACCCATTCAGTCAATATTGAGCATTTACTATTTACAGGGCATTTCTCTGGGCTGAGGATCTGTCAACAAAATCCCTTACTTCCTAATGAAGAAACAGACTAAAGCTAACTAACAAGAGGAAGTCATCAACATGCTGTGGAGAAAATAAAGCAGTGAAGGGGAGAAGCCAGGCGGGAGGGACTACTCTTTCTTGTCGGTTTTTCAGGGAAGGCTTCCCTGCTAACAATACACTTGAACAAAGACCTTTTAGGTAGAGCCAAGAAAATGTCTTAATATGTACAGGAAGAGCTTCCCAAGAGAGGAATCAGAATGGGCAGAGGGCCCTGCGGTGGAGAAGGAGTGGTGTACCCATGGATGAACACAGAGACCAGTGTGACTGGAGACTAGGGTACAAGGGCAGGGCCCTGAAGCAGGCAATGAGGGCGGGGAGTGTTGCCTGCCTGACAATGGTGACCTGTGCTGTCACAGTAGGGACAATGGTGTTACTCAGCAAAATGATGATCCAGTGAGGATTTCCTTGAGAAGAGTGACATGATTTAATTTATCTACATCTCTCTGCTGCTGAACAGCAAATGCACTGCATAAACTGTTATCTATCACATCTCTATCAGTTGCAAATATTTTCCCCAGTCTATTGTTTGTCTTTGGAATTTGAAAAAAAAAAATGTTATGTGGTTAAATGCGTTTCTATTTCTTCTTATCTTACCTTCTTACCTAGAAAAGTCTCAACAAAGCAAAAGTTATAGAAAATTCTGAATTTTCTTTCATGTTTTGGACTATCTTTTTCCTCTTTAAATTAAAGATACAAGGTCTAGAGATTCAGACTCCTAGCCTACAGCACAAAGAAATTGCTGCTTTTCTTGTCTCGGACCATCTGGAATCACACTTAAATTCATGTGTAACTCATGTTTGTTTGTTAAGACCTTCTGGGTTATAAAATCATTTGATTGATTGATTGATTGGCTGATGAAGGCACGGTACAGGCAGAAATAATGGTGAACAAGCAGGCAGGCAGACAGGAAGAGACAGGAAGAAGCATTTTCTATTTTTATTTTATTTAGGTGTTCATCTTGGTTGTTTCCCCTGTAGAATCTTTGGGATATATGCATGCAGCACCTGCTGGAACCTGTGGACATAACTGCTGATCTACCGGAGCGAGCCAAAACTATTCTATTTTGGGGGAAAGGAAGATAAGGATTAAGTTATCTCTGACTTGGCACCATTTACCCTTCTTCTCATATATATTCAATGACATGGCTTAACTACAGTGAAATTCTGCATATAAGAATACATGAGAATAAGAATTTATTCTCACTTTAGGACTGTGTTTGAATATATAAAGATAAATAGATCAAAACTAATGCTTTTTCAGAGATTAAATTGTCTATATGCACTATACGAAGAGCATTAGAGGTAACACTATTATTTACAGAAACGGGAAGGGAAAACTTATTTATCATTTGAAAAACAATAGTAAAGAATGTCTTCACCTTGAATTCTGTAGTTATTCTTTAAATTGTGTATATAAGGTTGATTTTGCATTGACAGTATTAAAATTAATGCTTCAATTTGAATCTGAAATTCCCATATAAATACTGAATATATTATTTATTATACTCATTTGTTTATTTAAATAATGTGTGAATGCCAGAAAATTACACAACTTCCATTATTTTGCATTTTACTGACCTATCTTCTTACCTTTAGCATATGCACAACTGTGCTAAAACTTTCATTGTACGGCTCACTGAATGTCATTTGACCCAATTATTCTGTTTATGCACACGGAGACTAAATCATAGTAGATATAGGCCCAGATGTAACTCTGTTAATGCTCTTTCTGACTGAGGGAAACAATGGCCCAGATTATAAAATAAAGCATGTAATGTCCTGTTCTCTCAGTTTCTCAGGTTGAATGGAGATGACAGCTGTCAGAGAGAAACAGGTGAGTAGATAAACTGTGTGCTAGCCCTGTGGTCCTGCCCTGGGGCTGAATATACCCCTTCTCAGTTGCTCCTGGACACATTCAATTTAAATTTATACATGATTGCTCTCTTCTGTTTCAATATCTTTTCAACTCCATCTTCCACACATCCTGCTGAGGAAAGTGTTAGCCTCTGCTCCTCCCAATAACCTTTGATGGCTTACTGAAGGGATATCAACTCCACACCACCACCCAAGAGTGTACTGTTCTGAGAATGGCAGCGTGCACTGGGCCTTTGTCACCATAAAAAGTGTAAATAAAAATTTGTGAAAAAGATGATCACAGTTCTTTCCAATCATAGTTTATGGGGTAAACTGTGAAAGACACCACTATAAGTTTTACAAATGCCAACAGACCTACTCTTGCCTCTAGAGCCGTGGTTTCTGCTGGAGCAGACAGCTATGGTACTCAGCCCGGAACCACATTAAGTATATCCTCACATAGCGAAGCCCTGACACTACATGGATGTACTTTCTTCACCTTTGTCTTGGCTGTAGGAATAAGTCTGCTTTCTTCTTCACTTTATAACTAATGTAAGACACCCTACATGCACACATACACACACACAGACACACACACACACAATCACTACAAAAAGCTAAAGTCTCCAAGTTTTCTCCCTCTTTTGGCATCAAAATTAAGCACATAGGCCCTTTGTGTCTTCAGATTTTTATTCTAATTACATTTAAAAAAGCAATCATTGAGCAGTCAGTAATAAAATATTATCAAATCTCAAGTAATTACCTTCTTGGCCCCGGACTGTTAATCTCTTTCCCATTCCATGACAAAAGTTAGAAGGATAGATCGACACTATCTCTGGGTTCATATATATGAATTCCCTAAATGCTCCTCCCTTTGCTTTCAGGTAAGATGTCCCTTCTTCCAAAATCTTCCCTTACTTCCTGTAGACTAAAATCAATGTCCTTTAGCCCACAGAAGAAATAAGTTTTGGGTATCTCCTCATATTCTCTGGGCAAGGAGACAAGACATTCAGATTAAACCATAGTAAATTTTGACCAAAAATTATAAATCTTGGATACATATCCTAAGATAGTTGCACACAGTTTAGAAAAATGAGAATAAGTAGCTTGACAAATTCAAGAGTGACCTTAAATAGAATCCTGAGAATATTCTTTGTTTATAGTCAGAGTAAAATAACTACCTCGACGGATTAAAGGAGACTCAAAGGAAAACTCCAGCTGTTTAGAACTCCCTGAAGTAGCTGGGTCATGAGGGTAGGGGTGGGCAGGGGCTCAGGCTGCCTGGCACCGCTGCAATCAGGTAAGAAGGGCAATTTGCCTCCAAGATCGTTCTCTAAAGGAAAGTCCCACCTCACCCAAGAGAAGATCCAGCTCTGAGAAATGGTGGGTTCAGGGCTCATATCAGGACTAGCAAGGTAGGGTTTGGCCCACCAACATATCTGCAAATGCTGATTTGGAATCGGAACCCCGACACCATCCACTAGCTCATATCAAGCCAGCATTCCCCTCACTGATTCTAAAGACAAACCACAAAAAAGCCTGAGAATCTAAGAAGACTGATGCCTTCTCTAGAAATTTCTCCCTCATCTTTCACTGTGGCCAAGCTTATTTTAAAGGTACTGTGATCATCTTATTTAAAAAGTTTCATGTGTCAGGTGATGATAAAAATGAAGAATGATGCAAACACTATTAAGTACTTGCAATGCATTAAATGTTTTTCTAAGTGTTTTACAAATACTATTAATGTCACATTATTAAAAACCTTAAAAGGTAGCTACTAATATTATTCTCATTTATAGAGCATTTGAGCTATATAACCCAAATTGCAAGATACACCTTTCCTGCCCCATCACCTTCATTCCTTTGTTCATGTATCAGACTTATAGCAAACATATATTAAATACCTATGCGTATGAAGTCACAGTCTAAGATGCAGAGCTACAAAGGAATGGGCACATAGCTAACAGTCTAATGTGGGGGGTACTGATAAAACAAACTTTAGAATTCTAACTTCAATATGATAAATAAAAAGTGTACACAAGCTTCTATGAGAGCAAAGCAGAGGCTCATACAACCAAGATGAGGACAGGATCTCGCGTTGGAGGACATGCAGAGAAGCGATTTCAGAGAAGGCTCTGAAGGCTAAACTGAGTCTTACAAGTTCAGAGAAGAACCAGTTATTAAGGCTCTGGGTCAAATGATAAATTTTAAGATAGAGAGTTGAACTGAGGATCACACTAAGAAAGATATGCTAATAAACTGGGATTTTATCCTACAACTAATGGGAAGCCACAAAATAACTTTTATTGTAAAACATACATAATATAAAATTTACAGATTCTAATCAGTGTGTGTAAAGTAGATATATATGAAGTCATTTTTAAATGGAACCTAGGAACCATTCTAGAAAAAAAATTTATTATTTGTCTCCTTGAACTGGGCCACAGAGATCTGAACTACATTCAAATTGTTTTAAGAAACCATCAGACAAAATATTGAGATGTCATCCAGATAGAACTGATAATTATGTGCCTTTACATGAATGATAGAATAAGTCAGTTTCTCTTTTCATTCTTTCAGAGAACCAATAACAATGACTATAGCCAAGAATAGCTTAAGCTGGTTAACACTGATTAACTCTGCTCTTTACCACTTATCTCATCCACCTCTCCCAACCATTCATAAAACCCCTGACTTTGTGAGGAGGAATCTTTTAGGTTTTCTACCTGAATCTGTGTTTCCCCAAATAGCAATTAATTGATTTCAAATAAATATACTTGCCTTTTTAATTACCTCCTGAGTTTTTAGGTTGACAAGTGTCACAGTTCAGTTCAGGGTCATTAAGGATAGGCGTGTGGTTGTGTAATCATTACCATCATCCATCTTTAGAACTTTCTTTTATCTTCCAAAACTGAACCTCTTAAACCCACTAAACACTAATCCTCCATTCTTCTTCCTTTAGCCCTGGCATATATAGGTTTAAATGTGTATATGATATATATTACATAGATACATATAGTTATATTTGTTCATCTGGTGCTTGGTTACTTCCTCAAAATGGCTAAACCAAAGCTAACATACAGTTCAGTTGTGCTTATTCTTAGCAATCACCAGAGCGGCATAACGGGTGAGGATATATAGGACAATGGAACTTAAGACCACAGATTAGAAAATGATGGCAGTTGGACTGTCTCAGCTCCAAAGATACGTATGAAGAACTATACAAACTAACTAGACAACATGGAAGTGAATATGAGACCAGGTTCAAGAAGCACACATTAAATCCTAAGCCTGTCATCACTACTCTGGCATAAGCCAAATTAGGAGTAGACCTAAACCCCTGATCCTGGACATCCTGTTACCTTTTCCTAAAGTCTACAGACATGGGAGATCTAAACACTGCCTTTCATTCACCTTCCTTTGTTAAAAAAGTATATAACCTAGTCCTCATGCAACTGGAGCAGAGAAAGCATTTTGCACAAGAGCTCTCTTCTCCCTCTGTGACCAAAGGAAAAATATCTTTATCCATTCTGACTATCCATTCTGACTTGCAATCTTTATTAGCTGGATAAGAAAGAGAACCTAGACAATATTGGTAAGCTATATCTGTATCTACATCCATCTATCTATCTATCTATCTATCTATCATCACAAAGTCAATCTAAGTCAATCAGGGCCAAATATAGGCTGAAACTATGAGAAAAACTATTTTGTACTTCTTCCAAATTTATGCCTTTTAATTTTCCAAAAGGGAACTTTAAGCAGATACTGCAATAAATAAAACCAAGATATCAAAGGCATCATAAAAATGGTGAGGAAAACGTAATATGGAGGGCTCAGGTTTTGTGATAATTAACACTAAGGAGAGTGTTACAACCCTATTACTGCATCTAAATATGGGAATAAAACTAAATATTATGCCAAAATGACTCTGTCGTTTTCAAGTTCTTTCACATTCTTACCTATTAGATGGGGGTCAAGAGAGTAATAAAAGGAAAGTGTTTTATTAGAAAATCATACTTTAGACACAGTATGGGTTATCATTATGAAATTAGCAAATTCCTGTCAGTAATTGGATTTCATTGTTGAAAAAAAGCAGAAATGAGGACTTTATGTATTTCATAAAAGATTTTTAATTGAGCAAGCTTTTTCTTTCTTCTTTCTTCTTCTCCCTTAGATTGAGATGTTTACTACATAGCAATAAATCCATTGCCAAATTACTCACTTGTTCAATAAAAGCAGGTTTTGAGAGTAGAGATTTTGTAGACTTGAATTTAGAAATTACTTTCCTACCTCCCATCCCTGGGAAATGAGGTAACATCAAAATATAAGGAAACCATCTTTGGAGTAAGAATTGACAAGGCGTTATGCAGCATTTTCGAGAAAAAAAAATCAGCACTACCCTCAGAAAACAGAATATGTTCTTACTGGTAAATAAAGTTGCAGGCTGGTAGATGACAGTTTATGAGAAGAAAGAGCTGTTTTAAACCCTCCAGCAGGATTTTACACTGAATAAATGCCTTAAATAAAAATCGCATCTGTAAGATACAATGCCGCGTCATGAACAGCACACAAGTACATAAGCTTTCTTTGTGCAGTTAAATCAACAATAACAGTCAATGCTGGAGTTGTATGCTTTAGCTTTAGATGCCAAGCTCACACCTGACCCCCAGTTTTGCAAAAAGAGTTGGTTCGAGTTTGGTTTTTCAGAAAGATAGAAAAACTTATTGCATAGTTAGTTTGAATTTAGGGAAATTGACAGTCACAGGAATCTATTTGTGACATACCAAATGTAGCACCACTTATTACAACTACTGATTCTGAAAAAAAGAAAGTCTAAAATCAGTAAGATAGAAAAGAACCAGAATAGTAACAAGAAAGTGGATAAAGAACATAAATAACATTTCACAAGAAATGCAAATTATCACTTTCATATGAAAAATAAATATTCAACTTCCCTGGAGTAAAATTTAAAAAAATGTAGTATAATGATGTAAGCGCATTTTAGTCTATTAAATTAGTAGATATAGTAAGAAATAAAGCCCCATTTGATAAGGTTCTTGGAAATATGAATTATAAAATACTACGGATTTTTTGTATTTTTCTTCTTATACAAAGGCAATTTTTTTGAAAACCAACATGATATATTTTTAATTACTTAAAAATGCAGCCAATTTAGTCCCAATTACTCTTCCTTGGAAATCAACTTAAAGAAATAGAAAATTGGATAAAAACTTATTTAGCAATAAGATAAACAAACCAGGTTAAAAAGATGGAAAGAGCCTAAATGTCCAATAATAATAGGAAAGTTAAATGAGTTAATAAATGCATACTATGGAATATCATTCCACAAAAAAAGGTATTAATGAAATAGAAAAATCTTCATGGCACCCTGTAGGTGAAAACAAGAATATGAAATTATTGAGCTATTCTAACTTAAAAGATAGATATAATATAGATTATATATGTACATATATATTGATATATAATACATATTCATATAAAGCTGACTTGAATAAACCATGTTTGAACTGCATAGGCCCATTAATTACATGAATTTTGAATTCATGAATTCAACCACCAAGGATGTTAGTTAGCTGAACCTGCAGGTGTGGAATCCCTCTATCTGGAGGCGCAACAGCACCATTATAGCAGATCTTCCACTAATTGAAGATAGGTGTCTCTGACCTCTGCATTGTGCAAGAGTCAATTGTACATGAAAAAATAATTCTGAATTGATATATATTAAAATTTCTATGCATATGAAGAGATAAGAATGGAAACATATATCAAAATTTTAATCTGAGTTACCTCTGTTTATCTAGAGACGAAAAGAAAAGAATATAAAATAAACACACAAAAATTTAATCAAAGGCAATTGTTATTTCTCTGTTTTCCAGTTTTTCATAGGGAGCATTGCCTTATTAGGATTTGTTTGGCTGCAACTCAAGTCAACTAACAAGAAATAAAGGAAATGTATTAACTTTTATTATACAACAGTTTTGATATAGGTGTTGACTCAAGGGTGGCTAAATGAAAGGCCTCAGAAGAGTTTATCAGCATTGTTTCTCTCCTTCTAAATTAAACTCACGTGTTGACTCCTCAGGGTCTCTCTCTCCTAGTTTTAGGAGCTAAATACTTTCAGGGTCAAATCTATGTGTTCAGTCAGACTCCTGACACCCGTTCTGATTGGGTCTGCCTTGAGTCATGTGCTCAAAATAAACTATCTGTATCCTGAGAGAATGCTGAGCTCAGATTGAGGTCCTGTGCTCTGTTGCAGGCTCTCCAGAGCAGGATGCAACAAAAATTAGGCAGAGACAGATTCCCAAGTAAAAATCCAGGCTACTGTCAGGAAGGTGGTGATAAAAACTAAATGTTGAATAATACCACATGCATTTCTTTTATAAGGTAAAAATGTAACTTAAAATTATTTTTCAAACCTGTTGATGCTATTCTTACATGTTAACTCCAAATGCATTCCTTCTTCTACTGACGTTTGTTAATCTGTTACTATCTTTACAGGGATAGAACTCCTCAGTTTATCAACAGCAAATATATTACTCATTCACTTTATAACGCAAAGTGATATTTCTTGTGAATATTTAGAAAGGTAAAAAACTACTAGGATTTAAAGTAAATTATTTTACAAAATGAATTTGAACGCTTACTGTCACTACCTCCCTTTATTCCTTATTCTCCAACTGTTAGACCAGGTTACTTATATAAAATAATTCTACTATATTGCATTGTTGTTTCGAGGTATCATTAGAGAGATACGGATAAGAAGATAGAGGAAGAATGTCACCAGGCTATTACATTCATCTTGCCTACTTCTACTCAGTCTTATTTGGTAGTTTTGATTATGTTTATCAGTTTTGTAACTTAACTTTCACAAGATTGAATTGTAAAAATGTTTCAGATACATTCTTCTAATTTTGTGTTCCTTTTTCAGTAGCTTTTCAAAGGAATAAATTTTTCTTTTAAGATTTCCTTCACCTACCTGAGTTGTTTTAGTGAACACAATCTACTGTGCCCTATGAAGATAATTTATTTTTTGAAAAAAATCACTTGCTATATGAATTATTTTATGTAAATAAAATCATTATCATTAATTTTTATGAACACTGATTTGCACTAAGAGAATACCATAATCCATTAAAATCAGCTCAATTACTGTGTCACATTAGTTAAACCACCTAACAAGGTCTTTCTTACTTCATTAATTATACCAAATTATGATTGTTCACCTATTCTTATTAAATTCTTGCAGAGCTATTATGCAATGTATACTTAAGCTTAGTCTTAAAAATAAAATATATTTGATACTCAATGTTTATATAGCTCAATCTTTATACCAAAATAAAAAAAAAAAAAAACAAGGCAGTAATAACCAAAAACATCATTGTAAACAAAGACAAATTATTTCATACTCACCAAATAACTTGACATTCTTAAGGATGAGATTGTCATTACTGCAAACTACACAACACAAAGCCTCTGAGAGAACTTAAAGCCTCACACTGTGAACATGGCTGCAAGGTGCTTCTCATCTAATTTAAATGACCATGTGTTATCTGAAGTTTAAATCTACCCTCATGATTTCAATGAAATGTCCTGTAAATCAAAGCTGAGGTATATATAGAAACTGAAAAAAATCAATTCATGTCCCTCTACTACCGAATCTTAAGTGCAACAAGTTGGCTGAATTTAGGTTGCTTATATTATAATCACACTGAGCAGTGAACATTATCAAAGTCTTTTGAAATAGTGTGTTTTTAATGTTTATCTACCTGAACTAGTTGAAGATATTTGTTTTCAAGTACTCAGAAAAGTATCTCAATTTCCCACCGCCTTGTTCAATAAGTGAGAGCATATTAAAAGCACATCATCACAGCCATTACTCTGGGGTATTTGCTAAACTCAAATGACAACAGAGGTGGCTGCTCAGAGGCTGACATAAGTATTGCCCACCCTGGCAACCACCTCTGCTACAAAGGGAAGAGAAAACAACCTTGCTCTGGAAACCTTTTGCTTCATCTCTGCCTTCCAGTCCTTTCTTCACAACTGCAAATTAGTTGTCAGTACTCTAGCCAGTTTTATTTCTAAGGATACTATCCTGAGGAAACACAACCCAAGGACAAAAAAAAAACAACTCTAAAATTGCTGTATGACCAACAACGCTTGAATCTTTTATTCCTTGTAACAGAAGCATGCAAAACAATGAGCTTTAGTCTTTACTTTTGCCTTGTTTGGAAAAGTTCATTGTAGAGTTAAAAATGAGGTGTGCTTCAGATTCTAAAGTTAATAAAGAAATGAGGGCAAGGGTGTCCTTCAACACTATAGAAGCAGCTTCAGTCACACTAGTAATATTTTGAAGAAATGGACCATAATAGGATGAGTGCTCCATAAATAGAGTATCAACAGCCTTTTTCTAAAAATGTGTGGATAAAATACTTTGAGCCTTATCCTTCTAAAAATGATATCTACAGGTTGTCATGGTAACTCACAGGGCGCCATCTTTAAAAACATTGAACTCTAAGGAAAAATATGCACAGAAATTTCAGCCCTAAGAGTTATTCTCTCAAATTGTCCATTAGCCTGCATATTTCTCCTTTTAAAGCTTTACTTTGATTTTGATTACACTATTTGATGAATATAGAACTCTGACCTAGTGAAAATAAAGTTTGAGGTTTTTATTTCTATGATGAAATTTTTATTAGTTTTAAACTAAATGAACACTGTTCCTACAGCCCCATTGACATTATTATGTGAGATGTCCCCTTTTTCTAAAAGACACAATTGCTGTTTATTGTTTTGTTCTTACTATTGATCTGGAGCTGCTACTAAATTGAGGGTCTTCTCCCTTACTTTGAAACTGCAAAGTCTAGATGTCAAACCATTTGTCAGTAGTTTGGAGAAATAGTGATCTTCTCTCCTCTCCTGTAGCACTTATTTTTGCATGTCTATCATGTAGGATTTAGCAAGTTTGACCTCAAATCTTTATGCACATTCTCATTGATATTTCTGCTAACCCTGAAATTGGATTATAAATTATTGGAAGACAGGGAGATTACCTTATGACACTTTGCATGTCTGTGGTCAGAAGCACTACACACAGGGGCACAGTAAATAGTTTATGACTTAGAACCCAACTTTAATGATAACGGCACTAAAAGGACATTAGAGATCATCAAATCTACCCTCTTTTTTTCATGAATTAGGAAAGTGAAGGAGAGGTGACGCATCTTAGTCTGATATTATGTCCAGTTAAAAATGCATATTTTGTGGGCAGAAAAAGGATTCTAATGTCCATTCTTTTAGTAACTGGCAAAGAAATATAGGGAAGCAGAAGAAAATCTTACCATACCCTCTGGGTTCTTCTAAGCTGACAAATAATTAAATAAATACCAGAAATACTGATAAGAGGAATAAAAAGTATCTTAATAATAACATTCATACTTCCTATATGCATAGTAGAAACCCAGTAATACCTAATAAGTTAGTCATGTGGTTTCAGTCACTTTCTTTAACTTCTGCCACAGACAAATGACCTGGGGAGGTGGGAAGCAGGAAGGTCAACCAAGAGAGGTTATCAGAAAAGCAGAACAAAAGTTTGACCTTTATAGCAGATTTAGGTTCTGCCATCTCCATTGCTAAGAGTTAAAGAATTTAGGTCTTCCCAACTCGTGAGACATCTTTACAGAGAGTTTTTTCTTTACAGAGATGAATCCCTCTTATAAAAGAGCAGCCTCCACACAAACCATCCTGTGAAATAATAATTATGCTAAAATTATTTTTAGCTGGGAAGGTGACAGATTTTTGCTCCCTTACAGAAGCAAAGCTGAGATTCTTCATTCACAAAGTAGCTAATGATCATTTGCATATTAGATTATTGTTTTGAGGTTCCAATTCAATAATTCTTTCCACCAAAGGGATTGTTAAGTATTGTCTAAATATGAGGCATTATTGAGAGAAGCAGTGTGAATAAAACCCAACAGGAAAGAGAAGTAGAAAAAAATTAGTAAATAAAAAGTATTGGTAATATTGAGTGCCATCTTGTTCTTAATTTATAAACTATCATAATAGAAAGAGACTATATTTGGAAAGACTAACAGTAGAGGAAATTCTAATCCAGAGACTCAAGGCTTCCAGGAATTAGGATGAAAATAACCAGCAAAAGACAATGGGCTAGTCAAATCGAGAACAGAGACACAGGATTATAGTGCAGATTTTCCTTCTCTAAAGTTCTTTGTAGTTAAGTTTTGATGCAAACTATGCTGGAGAGAATCCCATGAGTGCATGTGCCAGGAAGATCCTGTGTTCTGTTAATTCGATAGAATGAGTTAATTAAAGGCATAGCAACACAGGTAATTACAGAAGGATGTAATTCTTTTTAAATGTAGATATAATGATGATTTGTGTGTAGGATTTAAGTTTCTGATATATTGATTAAGAGGAGAGTTGACTATAGCAATTTATAGTTCTATAAAAGCCTTTATAGTTTACATTTCTCAACGAATAATCCCCATAAGTCACAGAAGCTGAAAGAACAGGCATTTTTGTTCATATTTATTGATGAGGTTTGGAGTGGCTAATTCATTTAAAAGAGGTTCCACACCAGGGATTCTCACTCCAAAACCAGAGCATAGATATTTTAGAGAAAGTCAATTCTTTCTCTCTTCATTAATTTTTGGCTCCCCTTTAAGACTGTGTCACTACATGAAGATTGTTTTCATGAAGAATGGGAAATTGTGAGTAAAGAAAATAAAATAGTTGTCATAACTGGTCAATAGGTGTGGTAAAAGAGTTGGGGGGCTGAAAATGAAATTTTAAATAATGGAACTTTATCATATGTGTTTTTTACTGCAAACTCTAATCATGCCTGAATAGTTAGAGCTTCTACAAAGAAGAGTAAAGGAGAGATGCTTGTGTGCCATTATAAAGTGGTCTAGACTGAACTGTTACAGAGGCATTTTTATACAAATTTTATAATAACAATGGTAGTAGTGATCATTGATGACAAATCATCAAAACAAAGTTAAGAATAATAATTACCTTTGTAAATTTCATTGCCGATTATTATGTGTGGGGATTAATGATTTAACAATTTGTACCTGTTAATAATTAATCATAGAAGATTGGAAAAAGAATCAAAAAATAGTTTTTCGGAGTCTGCCAGAAACCGTGACTTAGTAAAATTGATTTTTAACATTAAAATATGACTAGGAAAAAACTGATAATAGACATTGGGACCATCTGTACAAGACTCAGGGGATTCCTAAAGATTAATCATAGCCCGGTCTGATCAAACATTGGTTGACTAACTCAAGCAAGATTAAGCAGATTCTGATTCTGTCACAGTTAGTAAAATCATCATCCAGGAAATGATAAGTTAAATGGAAAGAACTGAGAAAGTTTCTTAGATTACTTAAAATAAATATCAGAAGAATATAAGGCTTGATATATAACATTTAAATTCCCCCTCGAGGTTGTTTCTAGAATGATGTGTGTCAGGGCCAGGCCCTTTAGATGAATGGTGCAACTATTAACTGCCTGTGTAGGAAGAAGCATACAGATTATATATATGTGAGTCTGTAAATAAAACTCTGAGGTTCATAACTCTGCTGCAAATAAAAACTGAGTCTTTCACGAGTGCTTGTAGTTCCTGTTCTTCCATAAAATTTGCAATTTGAAAGGATTTTGACTTTTCGCTTTACATTAGCCCCTCAGTTCTATGATGATAGCAGTAATATTGAATGAAAATGGCATGATGTCAGAGTATATGTTAAGACTAAAGTCAGACTTCCATTTAGTAAGTACATACCATGTGTCAGCACCTTGTTAAAGTATGTTGCCCTGAAGAATTTCAGAACCTGCCACTCCCAAATATGTCACGTGGCCTGTGGATTATTTGGGGATAAAGACCCAGCTAACTGAGGAAAAGCTCTTTACCTCCCCACTTACCTTCCTAAAAGAAAGTGGAAGCTCCCCCATTTGTAGGGAAATTCTACCTTTATAAAGGGAATTTCCACTAAAGGGACACCTGTTCCAGGAAAAGAGCTAGTACCAGAAAGAGCTTCTTTTAAACCTGAATTACTTACCAGAGTAACATGGCAACCTCTGCCATGCAGTCCTTCCTCCCTACTCACGCCTAGAAGCTCCAAGCCTCTTTCCCCAAACTTAGCTCAGGGCAGTACATGAGTAGCGATGATCTGGTTGCCTTTCGTGTCATCTCTGAAATTCTGGTGTGTAAATAGAAAAATAAATTTGGCTTTGATTGGAATTGTGTTAAAACTGTATAATTTTAGGTAAAATAGGCATTTTGACAATATTTATTCCTATCCATGAGCAGGAAATATGTTTCAGTCTCTTTGGGTCTTCTATTTCTTTTAGCAATATTGTGTAATTTTCATTGTGCCATTCTTCACCTTCTTTGTGAAATTTATGCCTAGATGTTGGATTCTTCTTGAAGTGATTAAATATGGGATTGTTCTCTTAATGTTTTTTCTCTTCAAATTTGGTTGCATAAAAAATGATAAATTTTTGTAAATTAATTTTTATTCTGACACATTAATATATGTTTATATTTTGGATCATTTTTAATGGATTCTTTTGGAATTTCATTGTGTCTTTTCATGTTATCTTCTATTTAAAGTAGTAATAGTTTCACTTATTCTTTTCCAGTTTTTCTCCTGTTTATCTGCCTTACATCAATTTAATTCTTAAACCAGCCACAGAATCTAAAAATGTGGGAGGGAAATTTTTCCTCCTCTACAATCCACATTGTCTTCCTTAATCTTTGCAGCAAACTTAACAGGTGAGCATGAACATTTCCATCTTATTAATGAGGAAGTCAAGACTGGGTCTTTATTATCTTTAGCTTAAAATAATCTACGTGTCAAAGCAGCATATTTGGGGGCGGCATGTTCTGGATCTTTTCAGGGCAAAATACTTTAGCACAGTGCTGATACATGGTATGTACTCAAGAAATGAAAACTTTGACTTCATTTAGTCTTAACATGTACTCTGAGATCATGCCATTTTCATTCAGTTGCAGATTTGGGATGTGAACTATGTCTTGTCTGACAAAAAAGCCCATTTTAGTTATTTTAATGTCCAATCTACAGTAGGAAACAGGGAGACTAATAATGAGTGTCCTGATGGGTCAAGAAGCTGATATGTTCAAGGGCTACATTATAATCGGAGTGGGGAAGACAAGACTTTCCTCATTCTTTTTAATAGGGAATGATCCACGGATGACAAATAAGGTTCACTACCAGGCCCAGTGACTTTGTCTTTGCTTGCCTTGGTAGAGAAAGACTTCATTTACACATAATGGGGTATTTCAGACAGTGGGCAGAAAGCCTAGGATTCAGTTGAGTTTTCCTGGGAGAATCTAGTTTGAATGCAGAAAAGGAGTTTTAATCATGTCCCATCGGCTTAATCGGAGGATAGATATTCTTCATGTATGCGAGCTTTCTTCTGACTGTGAAGTTTACAGTTTGAAGGACACAAGAGCCTGTGGAGATCTGACCCATACCCACATAACCAACAACCTATTTGAACTCTCCGTACGCATGTCTCAAAGGAATCTATACCACATTATACCTTGAAGAACTAGTTCCTTGACCTTTCCCAGAAGAGGTGATCCTCTTGCAGTGTTCTTTGTTTTGGTGAAAGACACCACCATCTTTTCACATGCATAAACCAGAGATCCAAATGGCACCCTTGATGTCTCAGTTTTCCTCACTTCTATTTGTGATCAATCACCAAGATCATTCCTCCTTCATCTCCACCACAGGTGCTATCACACAAATGATCATTTCTTACCTGGACTCCAAACATTTTACTGTTCCATCTACATCCATTCTTAAAATCATCAGGTCATTTGGTCCTTCAGTTTAAATGCCTTCCTTCACAGTCCATTGCTCTCTTGAAAATGCTTAACTGGTTGCCATGGTCTAGAGGACCTGCATTATCCCCAACCTCCCTCCACACCCAGCTTCAGTCTCACTTGCCTCATGGTTCACTTTTCTCTCTCCATTTTCTGCTTACTTCTTAAATTTCTTTCACCTCAGGGATTTTCCATGTGCTATTTCCTATACGTGTATAGCCTTTTCTCCCTTCTTTAGCTAGTCAACAACTAGTTATCCTTCAGATGTCAATTAAGTCTATCCTGACTTCCCTATCTAGATCAAACCTGACTATTAGAGGTTCTCTTAATACCATTTTTCAGTTGAAATTAAATACTCGTTTGTATTTTCACTGGGTTGATATCTGTCTTTTCAACCAGATGATAAGCTATATGATGGCAGAATATGTGTCTTTTTAGTTCATCATTGTGTCCCCACTATCTATTCAGAACCTGTGTCAAGTAAGTATTTAATACTGTAGGGGAACAAAAATCTTCATTCCAAAAATATTGCTTTTACTAAAAATAATATTTCATAATTGTGAAGGCTCCTGGAGGTTGTTCTTCTGTATGAAATATTTATATGTGTAAGAGAAATCCTTCTCTATAAGGACATTTCACTCACTATCAGGAAGAACTAATCTCTTTAATTTATCACTGGAGTAAGTGGAGCCTAAACACACACAATAGCCATGCTTTGTTTACTGTAACCTTCCTACCTCATTTGACTGACACTCCTCCCAATGTTCTTTGTCTCTAGTTGAAAATATTTAAGGAGGTAACTGAAGCCACATGGTTGAGTTACCCATTCTTTGATGTAATGCAACTCAATATACTGGGTCTATCCCACGTATACAAAGGTATGCAAGTTATTATTCAACTCAGGTTTTTTTTTTTTCTTTTATCAATATGTCAAATGTTTATTTGATTATTTTTCAGTCCACAAGAATCCATTGGGGAAGATTTTTCCCTGTGCCCCCAAAATGAATATTTAATATCTAACTGACAGATTGACCAAATAATTTAATGAAAAATGAGCCATGTTTTTGATGTGTTGTTTCTGTAACTTGCTTGAATCCTAAAACACCAGAATAAGTAGGCAAGCCTTAACTCAAATCTTTTCGAAAATTTTCACTTTTCAGAAAGACTGTCCTAAACCGTCTATTCACATGCCACCTATCTTCGCTTCCTAAGTCCCATCTATATTTTCTTTTATTTCTGTAACACTAATCACCTTACAACATACTACTTTGGTTTATTTATCATTGTTCTTTGTTGTCTTAGATTCTGTATTTGTCTATTTGGCATTCATTCATTATTAGGGCAATAATATTAAATATATTTTCTTACTTTCTGTGTTTTTCATCATCTGGCACTTATGGCTTCACTGAGTAGACAGAGACTGGCCTTCCCTGGCTTAGCCAATTCTTAGAGAAAGCAAAGTACTCACCCAGGAACATGTCTTTCATATCAAACTAATCAATCCGAAACCCACACCACAGTTATCTCCTTTATCTAGTACACACTAAGCTAATATCCCCCTGCCCTTAATCAACCTAAGACCAGGTACCCAACACGGAAAAGTTCCATGTCCCAAAGCATGCTGGGATTGTTCAAATAAGTCAGCACTCATCTATTAACTCTGCCCTGTCTTGCCTTCCTTAGGAAAACACAATAAAGTCTCTCTCCCAGGCTCCTTTGTGGTCCCTGACTAACACTGGTGCTTCCTCATGCAGACAGTAATGGCATGGTGTACTCCTTCCTCTCAGAAAATGTAATAAAAATCTTCTTTTAGTTGAATTATCCTCTCTATGGCTTTCATCAGTCACTCCATAAGTGAAAATCCCACAAATATAGTTAAGATAGTCATGATTTTTTTTTTTTTTATCACCTAATTTGCCTCCCTCTATGACTGAAAATAAACTTAATTAAGTCACGGACTTACGTCTGTTTCATTCCTGTTCCTGGTATCTGGATCTGGATCTGCCATTAAATAGATACTGAATGAATGATTAGATGAATGCTTCTGGTCCTATTTCTAACACAATACTATTCCAAATTTTGAGTCCACTAGGTTAGAAATTTTATATTACTTCTACTCACATGACTAGGCCCCTTCTCACTGTTTGGTAATTGTTTAAAAACTAGGAACCATTTTATTTGGTTCATATAAACTAGCCCAGTGCCATCTGCTTAAGCGTTCACACTGTCCCACAAGTTATGGAGCCACCAAAGGTCGCTTGTTCTCAGTGGTAAAGAGCCCTCATTTTCCCATCTTTTAAGGGACTTCCTAATCTCAGAGTGTGTGAGTTATGACCAATGGAGAGGTGGGGACCTGGGACCAGTACCTTGCTCTGCGAAACTCTACTACACATACTAAACTTTCTTGAGTCATCTTGTCAGTAGGAACATAGAATCATTCTTATTATAGGTAAGCAAACAGAGTTAAATGAAGTCCACAATGACATTGCAGAAGCCTATGGCAAAAGCAGGGTTAAAACTCATGGCCTTGTGTCCTGATATTTTATTACTTACTTGGGACTAAATAGTCTACTTGATTTTTTTTTTTTTTATTCATGGAGGTGTTCAAGGTTTAAGGCAGAAGCAGGTTTTACCCCTGGATAAAAACAGTCTCTTAGACAGCAAATTGCCTTATAGACATTTTAGTACAGGTAGCAGCAGGCATATTTGAAGAATCTAAGTTCTGTCCATTAGTATGCAGAAATACCATCAGCTGCCTAAATCATTTTCTAATAAACCAGGTCTTCATTACATCCCAATTGCCCAAAGTGTGTTTGCCTTGTCAGACACAGATTTTTAAAAGCAGTTCAGTCTTGAGGCACTTTAGCTAACATGGATTTCTCCCTTCCTATTCATTTACAGTCCTGCTTTCTGGTGCTCTATCTCTTTTTTCAATATATTTGAAAAAGCTTTTATTCCCTTTAATCCCTTTGGTTCTTTTTAGCGCAGTCAGCAATTTTGCCAGCCTTATCTCTTTCCTCTTGGCTCCAACTGTCTGTTGTTTGCACTTCCACAGTTTATTGGCAGCATGTTTTTTGACAAACCATCTTGAAATCTAATAGAATGTTCCTTGTTTTAAAATTTCTTTCTCAGAGGAACAATAGGTTAGATCTCCACCACTGCCCTTTTTAACTAACCTTCTGCTTGCATGCGTACTGCATTCAAACAGTCAAACAAGCATTCAAAATGTGCAAATTGAATAATTAAAATATTTTGAGAACGTAGTAACTTGGAAAAAATGTTCTGCCGCCTAAAGTGAATTCCCTTAGACCACAGTTCAAAGAAAGCATCATCACAATTAACTAACAGCCCTCTTATGATGCATGTATTTTGCTTTCCATTCCAATACATTTAGTAGTGTACAAGAATAAAAAAATGTCAAAGAGTCAAAAATAAAATAAAAAAAAATTTTTAGTATTCTGGCATATCATCCTGATTCAAGCAAAGCAAAAAAGAAATCATTTTCTATTAAAATTTCAAATGCAGTGTAACTGTGAAAATCGATATTTCTAAAACATGATCATTGATACTTCAGATAATATTATTCTTCAGATAAGCACTGGCTATCTATCTTTTACTCTTTGACTTAATTATGATGCACTTGAAGTTTAACACACTCAGAAATAACTGAACATAAACCTTTATAATTTGATATCATGCCTTTTATTCAGCTCAAATGCGTTTTATTGTCTCCCAGTATAGTTTAGCTTCCTATTTAAGGAGTGAGGAACTAAAAAAAAAATGTAAGAATCAGATTGCATTAATTTCACGTTGGTATTTACTATTTATTTTATGTCAATAGTATTTGGAGTCATTTAAAATATCAGTGCACATGTTGCTGGTATATCCAGAATAAGGGTGCAGGGGAATTATCCTGGAAAAAATTAGATTTTGCTTTAATTTAATGTGTTTGTTTAATAATCTTATTAAATAGAAAATAATATGTGCCATTCAGTGGAGGATATAAACTGTCTAGCTATTGACAAAGGAATCTTGTAGAACTAAGTCAGATCTTGTCAGACCTCTGCTTAAATAGCCTAATATTTTTGCACCTAATTAGAGCACAGAAAGCAAAGATGAAGAAACTGAGGCTTATAGAAACTGATATTAGAGTCAACATCACATTCAGAAATCAAGGCATGAACTGGTGCAGCAGTGGTTAGGTCAATCACCTCCAAAGGATTAAGCCAGATACCCCTGGTTTCAAATCCCAGGTCCAGAGGGAGACAACCAGTGTAAACAACTAAATTAAAATCAAAATGGAATGCTTCTTCCTCCTTCTCTTCCTGACTGCCTGCCTGCCTATTTGCCTTCATTCCTGCTCATATTTTTCCTTTAAAAAATGCAGAAATCGAAACCTGAAATGGATACCATATACTGGAGTTCTTCCCATGGACTGACTAGTCTGGGCCCTCTCGAGGGTCCACCTCTGTTTCCCTCATTCTTTTAACTGCATCAGTCCCGTCTTCCCTTGAAAATGCCAGGAGGGCTCCTGCCTCAGGTCCTTGGTAATTTTTATCATTGTTGCTTAGAATATTATTTACCCAGATTCCACATGACTTAGTCTCTTTTCCTGTGTCCTTTCCTTCCCCTCTCTTCCCTCTGCTCTCCTCTTCTTCTTGCCAAATGTCAGGAAACACTTCCTTGAGTAAGGAACACGAAATAGAATTCCCCTGTCACATTCCCTATGTGCTTTGTCCTCCTTAACTTTCTTTCATAACATTTATCATCACCTTATATAGCATATATTTGCATGTTCCCTTTCTGTGACTTAAAGCTAAGTTCAATGAGAACTTGACTGCTAGGTTTACCATTGTGTCTTCAGAACTTAAAAGAGTGCCAGGCATGTAAAAGTCATCCAGAAAATATTTACTGCATTAATGAATGACATTAACCTCTCTAACCTTACAAATAGAAGAAATTATGAAGACAGGTACATATAAAAGACACATATATTGGACCAAGTTGAGTGATAGAAGCAAGTGTTGAGCTAGGACTCAGGTGAAGCTAGACAACTCAAAGTTAGAAATGGATGTGTTGAATGAGCTCTCAAGAGTCGGTGGTGGCTTTATATATATTATTGCCTGAAAAAATGGAGTCAAGACAGGAGGCTTGATGCATACGGCATGTAACTACCTTTCCCTTGTAGAATGATGTATCATAAAGATGCTTTCAGCAGCACTCACTGCGTCTAAGACAGTCAACTTTCAAGCATGTAATACATTTGCATCAGGAAATTCAAGAGGGTCTGAATGTATTTATGCCCATCAGAAGACATCTACTTTAAAGATACAACTGAAGCAGATTTTTTTTTTGGCATCCTGCTGAGAAATCTTTAAAATGGCCTTTATAAACTTCAACAACATCTATGTGTGGAATGAACGAGGATCTGGATATAACTTTGGTCTTGGGCACCCAGTGTTAAAAAAGGACAACCAGAAATGTCACTACTGCATTCAGCTTCTTTGTATGAGATTAGAAAGAGGCATTCCTTTGAAAGTTTGGTAGAATTCACTAATGAAACCATCTAATAGCAATTCTTCTCAAACTGTTCCAAAATCATGAAGAAAAATGAAGACTTCCACTTTTTATGATGCCAGCATTACTCTGATTCCACAACCAGACAATGAATGACATCAACAAAAAGGAAAAATAACAGACCAATATCTTTGAGGAATATTGATGCAAAAACCTCAACAGAACATTAGCAAACAAAATTTGACAACTCATTAAAAGAACCATATACCACAATCAAGTGGGATTTATTCCAAGGATAAAGGATGGTTTAACATATGCATATCAATACGGTGCACTACCGCAACAAAAGGACAAAAACATATGATCATCTCAGTAGATGCAGAAAAAGCATTTGACAAGATTCAACACACTTTTATGTTAATATCTCTAATTATTGATATAGACAGAATGTGCCACAACATAATCAAAGATACATATGACAGACCCACAGCCAACATCATACTTAATAAGGAAAAACTGAAAGCTTTTTCTCTAAGGTCAGGAACAAAACAAGGATGCCCAGTCTCTCTACTACTATTTAATATAGTGTTGGAAGTCCTGGCCAGTCCAATTAGACAAGAAAAAGACATAAAAGTTATCCAAATTAGAAAGGAAGAAGTAAAACTATCACTATTTATACATGACATGATTAAGAAAGAAAGAGCCCACCTCCCCCTAAAAATCTGCCAGAAAAATAAATGAATACAATAAAACTGACAGGCTACAAAGTAAATATTAATATTTTATTTCATTTCTATGTGCAAGTAATAAACTTGCAGGAAGAGAACTTAGGAAAAGAATCCCATTTATAATTGTGTAAGAAATTATGAAGTATCTTGGAGTAAAGTTAACCAAAAATGTGAAAGACCTATACTCTGACTACAAGACATTGTTAAACAAAATAGAGATATTCCATGCCAATGGACCAGAAAAATTAATATAATTAAAATGGCCATGTTACCTAAGTCAATATATAGATTTAATGAAATTCCCATTAAAACTCCAAAGACATTCTTCACAGAAATAGAACAAGAAATCATGACATTTATGTACAACTACAAGAGACCTGGAAGAGTGAAAACAACCCTGAGGGGAAAAACAAAAAACAAAAATGGAGGAGTCATGTTATCTGACTTGAAACTTAATCAAAGAAATAGTAATCAAGTCATGATAGTATTGGAATAAAATAAACATGCAGATCAATGGAATAGGATTGAGAACCCAGAAGTAAACCCAAAACTATATGGACAATTAATTTATAACAGAGGAGCCAAGGGAATACAGTGAGGCACGGACAGTCTCTTCAATGAATGATGTCAAAAAATACTGTGAAGCAACATACAAAAGGTTTAAACTACATCACTACCTAGCATCATATATAAAATTAATTCAAAATGGATTAAAGAATTAGTTGAGAGGTTTAAAATCATAAATACATACAAGAAAACATAGGGAAAACACTCCTTGACACTGACCTAAGATATGTCTTTAGAAAATCAACTCCAATGTAGAGAAATAAAACCCAAAATAAGCCTTCTGCACATGAAAGAAACTGTCTACAAAACAAAAAGATAACTTGTTGAGTGAGAGAAGATATTTGCATACCATACATTTGACAAGCAGGTAATATGCAAAATACATAAAGAACTCATAAAGCAACAGAAAAACAAATAATCCAATTTAAAAATTGGATTAACAGATACTTCTCAAAACTTATAGATGACCAATAGGCATATGAAAAGATGTTTAACCTTTCTTGTTTTTAGGGAAATGCACATCAAAACAAGAATAAGATATCACCTCACACCTATGAGAGTGACTATTACACAGAAACCTGGAAAGAAGTGCTTGTAAGACTATGGAGACAAGGGCACACTTACACACTGTTGGTGGGAGTGTAGAACAGTGCAACTATAATGCAAAGCAGTATGAAGTTTCCTCAAAAAATTTAAGAATGGAAATTCCATGTGATCCATTTATTCCTCTACTGGGTATTTACACTAAAAAAAAAATGACAACATTAATTTGCAGAATTAGGCACATCACGGTCATTGCGGTGTTATTCATTATAGTCAAGAACTGGAATCAAGCTAAGTGCCCACAGACAGATGAGTGGAAAAAGAAGATGCAGTAGGTATACACAATGGAAACTACTCTGTGGGGAACAATAAGGAAAAAGCTTAGTCTACATAATCAATGCCTCTGGCAGTAAAACAGAAACCTTAGCACCTGGAATACTAGGTACCTGCCCAGTGAGGAAAACCTTGGCTGGAGGGGTTTCTGTGAACCTGCTGAGATCTAGGAAGATGTTAAATGTCAAACAGATAGCTTCAGACATTTTGAGTGTGACCTCTGCTGTGGAAACAAGTACTGTAAACAACTTCTCTGGGTAATGACAGTAAATACACAAGGAGTCAGATACTCTGGGTGATAGTCCTCAGAGGTTTCAAACCCTGACCCTGCTTTCTTTCTATTTGGATCTTTTTCTTTCTTTCTAT
Source organism: Solenodon paradoxus (assembly GCA_004363575.1). NCBI lineage: Eukaryota > Metazoa > Chordata > Mammalia > Eulipotyphla > Solenodontidae > Solenodon > Solenodon paradoxus. The sequence goes on from RJWH01002301.1 coordinate 127,394, forward strand.
TTCTCAGTCTTTTGCGGCTTCCTTCCTTCAGCCCTGTGCCTAAGATTCGAGCCCAGCAAAACTCAGTTATCAAGAAAGATCTTGTCATTTGCATAAATATGGATAAACCTAGAAGGAATTATGGTTTGTGAGATAAGTCAGAAGGAAAAAGGCAGGTATTGTGTGGTGTCACTCAAATGTGGTATATAGAGATGCCACATCAACAAATAAACTAAGTAAAATAAAAACAGACTTCTAGTCAACAAAAGAAAATCCAATGTTTGCAGGAAGAGAAGGGAGGTGAGCAAGAAAATTGAGTAAAGGGAACAATTGCTTAAAGAACTGAAATGGTGGTGAGCTTAAATTAACATACACAGATGCAGATTTACTATAATGCATATCTTAACCCTATATAATGTTATGAAGCAATTTTCCTTCAATAAAACTAATTTAAATTAAAAAAGAAAGAAAAAAACATCCTTTCCTCCTAGAGAAGAAGAAGCCCTATGTCAAGATAACCATTCCTTGTTCATTCACCTTTACAGAAGGGGCAATTATCTGTGGTAGCCCTAGAAATAGCAGGGAATGCCAAAACAAAAAGTTGACTACTGGCACTTAATATTTTCTTGTCTAGTACTCCTTTCCCTGGATTCAGTTTTCAGACATCCGTGTCCTCTGGGTCCCAACATTCTGAGTAGTCCAGCCAAAATAAAGGATGTTAAATTGTCAGAATCCTTATCTCCCAGTTCCTTCCAAATTTTAGATGGTGTTTAGCCATTACAACTGGAGTGTGGCATCTTTACTCCACTTTGTGCTGTTATCACCTGTCTCCAAAGTTCTGTGCAAATCACGGTCACAGGGCATCATGTTCAAACTATCATTAAAGAGTCATACAGGCATAGATATGTCCTCCAGTTTAGCTCACATCACTGAGAAAATCTCTTAGATTCCATAAGCATCAGTTACCTCATCTTAAAGTGGGGATTAAGGAGGAAAGAAGGAAGGAAATTTAGGTAAATCAGGTCAATTCTATAATGAAGGATAGAATTAACTTTCTGGTAAACTTAATTGACTATGTACAAATATTGATTTATAATGATGCACACCTGAAGCTAAATAATGCTAGCATAAAGTTACTGTAATATAATCAATGAATGAATGAATGACTTAATAAATAAGCAAGTAAATATGGGTTAGAAAGAGTAGCTATCTCAGAGGATTGTTTAAGATTTAAATTATTAAATGTCTTTTATAGCACCTAGTGGATAATATAAATTCTTATCACTGTCTGTCAGTCACTGTTATTAGTATCAGTTTACTGACTCCAATTCAGACCCCACGTCTAAATCATGAAAAAAGTCTAAGATCTTTGCTCTGAAAAAAATGTTAATTCCTTACCAGTGAAATATATACTTTTTCAAATGTAACTTAGATAAGGTTTATAATCATGATTGACCTCATAACATTTTACATGCCTTTAAACCTTGATGAGTGTGTTTTTATTTCTAATATTAAGATAGATATATAAACTTCTTTTTGATTTACTGTTTACTTGGTATATCACTTTTCACCTTTTCTTAACCTTTCTGAACAATTTTAAGACTGTGTCTTTAAGGAGTATATCCTTGATTTTTAAAATCCAATCTGGGAATCTCCCTCTTTAATTGTAAATTTAATTCATATCTTTTATTTTATTTACAAAATTATGACTAGGATTAATTCCTATCTCTTTACTAAGTGCTTTGCATTTACTATATATTTTTTTTTCCTTTTTACCTTCTTTTCTGCCTTTTATCAATTATTGAGTTTTCTTTGCTACTTTTTTTTTATTCTCTACTGGCTTGGAATTTTTATTTTTTAAAGGAAAGATGTAGTTAAGAATGAAGGCAAGCAGAGACGGGGAAGAAGAAAGAGAGAGGAGGAAGAAGCATTTTATTTAATTTGCATTTCGTTGTACCTCTTGGTTGTTCTCCCCAGCCAAACACAAACCTGGGTCCTTGGGAATCGATGTGGACTGCACTTCGACTGGAGGCCGTTGACCAAATCACTACTTCACCAGGGCACACCATGACTTGGAAATTTTATGTAGAAAACAAGCTAAAATTTTAGTTTGCAAGCTTGATCTAACAAAGCCTAAATATGATTATTTTTGCTTCTTTTCCTCCAACACAACTTCCCTCCACCTTACAGGCAATTTGTGTCAATATTTTAATTCACCTTGGTTTTTTGTCCCCTAATTAATCATGTAGATATGTTATGTAGTCAATGATTATTTATGTCTATCCATATTTATCAACTTCTTAGCTCACAAGTGTTTTTTCTCTAGAACTCCTTCCTCTGGATTCAATTATCTTCTTATTAATTTCATTCTTTAGTAGTTCACTCCTGTGCCACTTGACATTCAAAGTCAAATTCTTTGCTGCTGAGTCCAGCACCAGCACCCAGAGAAGCTGCAGTGCTGACTTATGAGCTTATAGCTCTAGCTTTCCAATCCATCTTAAATCTTCGCAACTGAGAATTTCATTTCTCTTTTGCAAACTCAGCTACGCATTTAAGAGAATATTTGTTTTATCTCATTCCACATTCAAGGTATTAATAGCCAGGATTTATTTTAATGTGATCAGAAGTCACCATTCATATATAATGGCAGGCTGTGTTCTAAGGGGCAGAGATGTAAAGAAGGAAATGAAACAGTTTGACCCTCAATAAATTTATGATCAAACAGAAACAGCTATAAACCAAGCATGTGCAGTAAAGTTTATTTTAGGGTCTTACAAATGCTATAATTACCAGATCCCATTCTAGATTGAGGTTAAAATATAATTCAAAATGAAGATTTTTAGGTTGGATTAAAATATCTAGGCTATGCTATTTAAGGACTCAGACTTAAAACAAAAGGGCTCAGAAAAGTTAAGAGAAAGTAGAGAATGATATACCAAGAAAATAGTATGTCAAAAAGTTTATATATAGACTTCTGTATGTCTATATTAATACAAACAAAAAACCAGACAAGGCTTAAATATATGTGAGATGCCATAAGGGCAGTTTTAATTACATGTCTTATATAAATTATATTTGGAATCACATAATCTAGCCAGAAACCAAAATTTAGTATATTGCTTGGTAGAATTTGCTTGTCCAAATTTGGTTAATGTTAGTTAATGTACTTCCTATACTTCAAGGGTTCTCCAAAAATATTGATAATATTTATGAAATAATAACCAAAATTGTTTCAGGATCCTAGATTAACATTTTTAAATTGTCCAAAATAGTGAAATTACTCCAAGGGACTAGGTGTTTATTGTGCTCCCTTGGTCTAAATGCTTTGCATTCATAATCATTCTACATTTTCCAATTTGAATTTTGTCTCTTTGCCAGAGAAAATAGAAATAAAAATTAAAGAAGTTCCACAAAGACCTGGCCTATGTTTGTCATCTTCGGAGAAATACACTTTCATATTCACTCAACAAACATTTATCTATCTCCCAGTATATTCCAAGTATTATTCTAAGGGTCACAGACAGAGTAGTAGACAGTAGACAAAATGGACAAAAATGCCAGATTCCACAATGCCTACAATGTGGTAGAATTTGATTTGGCGTGATGTGAATTTTTTCCTTCTCTGGACCCTCTGGCAGCTGTCTTTAAGGGACCCTAGCAAACCTTGCCAACCTGTTTCTAAATGTTCCTGCTTATTTCTATCACAGCCACCAGTCACATATACAGACGTACATGACATCCAAAACTGCTCAGTGGTTCTAGATCCAGGCCTGCATTTTCCTTCACCAAACCTTTGCTGTGTATATCATCTCAACCTAGAACCTTCACCCTCAGTCCTACCAGTAACTCAAAACCACTCATAATCTCATCTCTAGACTATCTTTATCCTAAAACAAACACATCTTCTTTCATTCAGTCTCACTATTTGTCAGATTATAGTGATAGAACCTTTTAGTGTTTGTGGATTGGGGTTACCTGTAGTATTATCCTTATCAGGTTCTTTTCCTTTTTACATATTTAAACACTATACAGCGCCTAAACAGCACTATGCACAGAACAAATTCTCAATATTTTAACAACTGCGTCACCTTCTGTGTTGTGTAATTTTATTCAGTTATTTATTCATTTATTCAAAAGTCATTTAGTTAATGCCTACTTAATGCCGATCATCTCCAGAAATTGAGAATAACATGGGCAAACAAAACAGAACAACATATTTTACCTAGTTTTGAAATGATTTAAGTTATAGTTCATGAAAAATCACCTGTCTATAAGGATTGATAAGACACTGGGGCATATTATTAAAGAAAATGACAGACTTTCTTATGGAGATTGTTAAGTGCCTTCGACTTCCTCTCTTGAGGTATCTGAATGAATTCTTCCCTGGAGGCAGGGGGATAGAGGCTTTTATCTCACTGTTCACTTCAGGCCTTTAGTTTTATGAATTAATATGCATAAGGGCAAACAACCAAGTGAGTCCGTTCTCCCACTACCACAGTTAGTTATTCATTCAAACAATGAAGTCAGTGAAAGGCTTCTATAAAATTCATTAGTTGTGAGAATTGTAGTAGGTTTAAGACTTCCATCAGCCCTTTAGACCTCATCTAAAGTAATCTATTTTTCCAGGAGCTAAAAGAGTTTAACAACCTAAAAAGGTCAGTTCTCTTAAAAGGATCTCAACAATATCTGGACTACTAGCATTTTGTAAGAAGGGGAGATGCGAGGTGATTTTGTAAAGAAGAAAAATTCCTTGAAATAGCAGCAAACTCAAATTAGCCTTTTATCCTCTACAGAATAGCACCTGGAATGTGTCAAAAAGCTTATCCAAAATGTAAATGTACAAAAAGACTTATAGAAAAACCTGAAATCAGAGTCACTGCTAAAGAAAGTTCTGGAAAAAGGTGATTAGGTTTTCTCTAATCTTTACTTAATAAATTCTTTCATCTTCATAGTATATTTCCTTTAAAATCATTGGTCCTAAGATGCAGAAAATGAAGAGACTGTATTACCAAATAAAGGACTGTATAGCAAATGATTTTCCTGTATCAGCAACCAAGTTTCATATGCCCTCTGTTCCTCGCCTCCTTTTCCACCCACTGTCTCTGCTCCAAACTATGCAAGGTGTCCAGGCCAGGGCCACAGAGAGACTCATTCTCAAAATGACCCGATCACTTGCACAAATTGCAGTACTACATTTTCACCATTCATGCTTTTTATGTATTCTCTTCGGAGCCCAAAATGTTTTTTCCCCAAATGGATGACTTCAAAAGATCTTTATTTTAGCTTTGTTAAAGTCAGAGGAATTCATTGCTCTGACCACTGCTTTATGCCAGTGATGACTAAGTGAACTGCTGAAGAGAACTATCTTCCTGTTATTATTATTCAAAAAATCCTGGAAGTCAATCCTGACTGGGAAATGAAATCCTAGAGTGAGTAATTGGACAGTGTTATCACTGAGCAGCTAAAAGGTAAAAGAACAATGATTTAGAGTTCCTAGGATTCCAGGAAGACGGTCACCTGCCCTTGCTGCATAAGGACCTGCTCCGGCTCCTTCTCAGACACACTGTTAATATGTGGAGATGCCGCTCCACCTCCACCTCAGGCACACACTGTCATTCTCCCACAAAATCGAGCAGCTGAAGGTGAAAACTAATCCAGAACAAAATATTCTACTCGACTTTCTGCCTCTATTTAGGCTATTGGCAGTTAGCCCAGCCATGAAAGAAATGTAGCATGCCAGGGCTGAGGCTAGGGACGCCATCAGAAAGGATTGTGGCGGGAATGAACTATGGGGGAGAGACTGCATTTAGGACTCTGGCAGAGGAGGAAGTAGGCCTATTCGGAAATGAGAGCAGCTGTCACCCACAGAAGCCCTCAGGCCTTCATTTATTTTAATAAGATTTCAGTGGAGATTTGACCCAGTCTGGGTTTGGTTTATCATTTATGATAACCCACTCTCCACCATATATTCAAACATTTCCCTTCAGATTCCCTGACATTTGAGGAGTGTGATTTTATTCTCCCTTCATTTAACAAACACTTATTGAAGGCTTATATTGTAGCAGGCACTAAACTATCCCAGACTCTAAGCTTCAGCCTGGAAACCAAAATAAAAGGACCTATCTCACATGAAGTTTTACTTTCCAGTGTGTGGGTTTATAGGAAAGGAGATATATAGAATGAACAAACAAAGTTATTATTAATTTAGTTCTTACAGTCTTCTTAAATAAAGAAAATCACATATGACTTTGTGGTAGAATGATTGGATGTCTGGAGTAAGAATAGATTTGGGGAGGAAGCAAAGGGGCAGAGGGGGTGAGAAACCAGAACTGGTTTTACTAAGGATATGACCTTTGAACTTGGATGTCAACAATAAGAATCAGTAAACGCACATGTGGACAGGTAACTGTAATGAAGGGTAGAATAATTGTAAGAAGTAGAATGTCTCAGATGGAAATACACCTTGGAATTTGAGTATGATCAAAAATATAGACTTGAAAAGAAAAATGGCATCTTATAAAGATGGCCCCTCAAAGAAGGCAAAATAGATGAGAAATTAGATATTACAAATCTGAAAGTTTACATATATTAATTCCATGTTTTATGTATTTATTATGTATATAATCTATATGTATATAGATATATATGTTATAGATATCATATGCATATATCTCATAGTAAAATACATTTTACCAAAAAGGATACACATAATTTTTAGTGAAAAATAATTGCTACATAATTTATTTTCCTTGTTGTTTTTGATTGTCATAAAAATAAGGAGTTACTAGTCCCCAAATTTTTTAAAAGATTTTGTCAGGAAACTGTATACAAGAGTCAATTTCAAGAAGTCAGCAGATATTTACCAAGTACAAGGGCAAAGATATCACTAAAGATAAGCTATATGGCAAATGAGGTATAAACCAAATTTTCTGAAAGGACCAGAATATAATGACTTATTCCGAAAGATCTGACAAAGGTGTAACAAAAGAATTCATGCTGTAATATTCAAATCCCATGGTGAATGATCTCTTTGTATAGTTCTGGTAAGACAGGAGAAGAACAGAAAATAGTTCTACATTTATTTAATTTTCATTGGAACCAACTGATCGGCTTGAAAGGAACACTTCAATCCAGAAATTGGGCACTGATATCTCTTTTGACACTCTAACTAAAAAAATTATTGCTTTAACTTTGGTGCTGAGTATGGTGTTGTTATCATATATTTAATGGAGTGACCCTGCACATCTAAAATTTGTATTGTGTTGAATATCAATGCTACCTCAATTTAAAATATATTTCTATCAAAATGCATATTGTGACATTCAAATATTATTTTCAACTATTTATAAAAGAAAAATACAAATTATAAAGTTAACTTTTAGTATACATATTATTTTGCTTATTCAATATATTTATTAAAGTCTGCTAGATATTAGGATGAAATATCATTACTCTTAATTAATATTATTAATACCAAAAGGCTATGTCAAAAGTGGGTAACTTTTCTTTAGTTTACTCTGATGTGTCCAGAAAAACAAAATAAATACTGCACATGCAAACTTGAAAGACAAATAAAATACTCTGTCAGTGACAAAATGAATGATATAATGTTCACTTCTTTTTTAAAAAATGTGGAACAAGAGACTCTAACAAAGTTCGAAGACATTTTATCCTTTAATCTAATACCATTTTGGAGATGTGCATAATATTTATTTTACTATATGAAAAAAAGACATAAATACTGAATAATTACATAAATGATTGGTCTCTGTATTATTTTTATGTAAACAAATAAGATATTTATCAATTTGCTCTTCTAAGTTTTTTAATTTTTTACTATTATAATCACTGCTCACAATTTCCCTGAAATATAAGGTTGGCTATGCAGGCACCCTGAAAACTTCATGCGTTTTATTACAAGTTTCAAATTGTATTCCCAATATCTAAGAAATTCTTTTCTTCTGAGTACTTCTTTCTCCATTGTGACTTTGAGGTGCATGCAGTTCACTTGGAAATTTCCTCCACCTGTAGCCCAGGCACCAGGTCTAGCACCATTCCCTTCAACGCTCTCCCTGTTGCGGAAGTGGTATTGAAAGTGGCACTTCATTATGTAGGGAAATGTCAATCAGGATAGACTTGAACTTGGAAAATGTGGGCTCAATCCAGCAGCTGCCCTTGAACAAAGCCAGGTCCTAAGATTCACAAATAATTCAGTTGTTGGCAATTTAAGGATATCACCTCTGACAATGCAATAGAATTAAATTCTCCAGCTTTTGGATGAAGTTAAAATGAGTTTGATTTCAAGGAGAGCCAAGATGGCAATCTGGTATGAGCGAGATTCAGATCCTCCCAACAGAGCAACTAGGAATTCACCTATTCTTCAGAAACAAACACTAAGGAAAAGTAGAACAGAGGCTGCAGAGACACAGAAGCAATGGTGACCACCAAGGGTAGGTGAAAACATCAGAGTTTAGAGGTAAACTGCAAATTCTAATTGGGGACAAGGCAGAGGGAGTGCAACCACAAGAAGAAATGGGCCTCCCGGAGAGTCACTTCAAAAGCTGCAGAGATCATGCCAAGTGGGACCGGGACATGAAGCCAGAGGACAGTCTTGGTACAAGGTGGAAGGAGGTCAGCAGCCCAGACATCTGAGCTGGAGCAATGAGATGAAATTACACTGGGCACTTCCATTACCAGAAGGCAGCAGGGGTAATTCCCCTCTCCAACTCTCTCCCACTACATTGCACCTGCAGGGTCTGTCCACCAGAAATCCTGCCCACAGGCTTAAAGGAAGAACAGAGGCTCCCAGAGGCAGAAACCATCAATGCTACATACCAACACCACCCTGTGGGTGGAGTTAGAACTACAACCCCATTGTTGAATGCAGTTCAACAGCAAGGTGGCTGTTAAGGTTTGAAGCTAAGATGCTCGGGGAAGACTCTGCAACCCCATAGACTGAATTTTCAGGCCCCAACAAAGGATCCACATAAGAACTTCAACAAATCCAAAAAGTGGTGACACCACAAAACTCAAGAAATCCGTGTTCAAACCAAGATACAGGCTTATTTGGTACAAGTCAATACCCTACATAAGGCCATTATTGCAGAGAAACTCAACCAAAAGAAACACAGACAAAATGCCAGAGTTAAATATACGCAGACTGTTAGATCTAATAAAAACAGAAGAAAATTTGAATACAACAGATATATGCAAACTACCTGAGGATGAATTTATGGCAACAGATATACTCTTGGAATCAAGAAAAAAATAGAGGAAGAAAAGAGAGAGAAAAAATGAAGCAAGATATCAAAGAAGTGAAGATTATGATAGTTCAACTAAAGAACTTGATAAAGGGACTCAAGAATTGGATGAATGATGCCTCAAATACAATCAGTGAATTAGAAGACAGGGCAGACAAATGTCGCCAAGCAAACCAGCAAAGAGATCAATGAATGCAAAGAAATTTAGACACTATTCAAGACATATGAGATAACATCAAAAGGAAAAACATTTGCCTCATAGGGATCCCAGAAGTTGAAGAGAGAGAAGAGGGGGAAAAGAAACTATATTTGAAGAAATAATGGCTCAGAATGTCCCTAACCTGAAGAATGAAGCAAACATGCAGATCTAGGAAGCTCAAAGACTTCCTAATAAAAGAAACTAAACAGAGCTAAACTAATACATGTTGTCATCAAAATTTCAAAAATACAAGATAAAAACTCTTAAAAGAAGCCAGAGAATAATAAGTCACATCCAAAGGAGTCATCATAAGACTGTAAGCAGATTTCTCTCTACAGATCAGAAGGGAATGGCATGATATATTCAAAGTGCTGAAAGAAAAGTATTTTAAACCTAGGATACTATACCATGTGAGATTATCATTCAGAATTAAAGGGATGATAAAAACTATTATGATAAGCAAAAATTAAAGGAATTTATCACTACAAAATGAGCTCTAAAAAAATACTAAAGGATACTCTATAAACTGTAAAAAACTCCATTTAAAAAAGTAAAAGAGCAAGTATAAAATGGGAAGGAAGAGAAGAGAACAAAAATGTGGATGGTTAGAACGAATGGAAGACCAATCTGCTTTCAAATGAAAATAGAAAATAAACAAAGATTTCTTAATGCTAACTTCAGAATAACCTCAAAATACATCTCCAGGGAGAAAGCAAAGAAGAGGAAAAAAAGAAAAATCAATCAAAGCTTAACTACATCCAATCCACTTAAGCAGAGAAAGAGAATAACAAAGGAATTGGTTGGAACAACACACAGAAAACAAACTACGAAACAATGATATATAGCTATATATCAATAATTACCCTAAGCATTAATGAACTAAACTCACCAGGTAAATGACACAGAGTGACCAAATGGATTACAAAGCATAATCCAACCTTCTGCTGCATTCAAGAAACTCATCATTTTTCAGATGATAAAAATAACTCAAAGTCAATGGTTGGAAGACAATCTTAAACAACCACAAAAAGCAGGAACAGATATACTCATATCAGATAAAATAGACTTCCAATTAAAAAGCATAACAAAACAGAGATGGACATTATACAATTATTAAGCAGTTAATCCAACAAGAAGACATGCCTATTAACAAATATGTACCATATGAAGAAACATCAAAAAAGAACAAACAAGTATTGTTAGAACTGATGACAGACATCAACAGCACCACAATAATAGTAGACTGCAGTACTCTATTTACAACAATGGACAGATCAACCAGGCAGAAAATTACCAGGGAAGCAGCTGCTTTAAATGACCATTTGGAACAATTAGGTCTAATAGATATATACCAAACACTTTATCTAACAGCTATAGACTTCACTTTCGCACAAGGAACATTCTCAAGGATAGATCATGTGTTGGGACACAAAACATCTCTCAACAAATTTACAGAGATTAAAATCATACCAAGCATCTTCTCTGATCACAATGGCTTAAAACTAGAACTCAATCACAAAAAGAAAGCTGGAACATCCCAGATTAATTGGAAACTAAACAATATGTTTCTGAATGACTCGGGTAAAAAAGAAACTAAAGAGGAACTTAAAAAAACACATAGAGACAAATGAGAATGAAGACACGAGTTACCAGAATCTATGGGATTCAGTGAAAGCACTATCAAGAGGGAAGCTCATTGCAATCCAGACCTACGCAAGAAATAAGAAAAATCACACATAAATAATCTAGCCATACATTTAAAACAACTAAAGAATAATAATTAAAGCCAAAATTAGTAAAGAAATAATCAAAATTTTCAGCAGAAATAAATGAAATGGAAAACAAAAGACAATCCAGAAAATCAATAAAACAAAAAAATGGATTATTTGAAATAATAACAAAATTGACAAACAATTGTTTAGACTCACAAAATAAAAAGAGAAAACTCTCATAGCTAGACTCAATAATGAAAGGAGCGAAGTTACAGCAGATATCACAGTGATATAATACATCATAAGAAACTACTACGAAAAGCTCACTGCTAGCAAAGTAGACAACCTTGAGGACATGGACAGATTTTTAGAAAAATACAGTCTTCCAAGACTGTACCTGGAAGAATTGGAAAACCTGAACAATCTTAAGCAAAGACAATAAAGACATAATCAAAAGTCTTGACTAAATATAAAAGCTCAAGACCAAATAGCTTTTCTAATGAGTTTTACTAAAACTTCAGAGAAGAATTAATACCTATTCATCTCAGTCTTCCAAAATATTGAAGAAAGGAAATACTCCCAAATAATTTATATGAGGCTAACATCACACTGATACCAAAAGTTGATGAAGTTGTCACCAAGAAAGAAAATTACAGATCAATGTCTCTAATGAACAAAATGCAAAAATCCTTAACAAAATATTAGCAAACTGAATCCAGCAATTCATCAAAATGATTATCCATCCAATGACTATCATGACCAAATGGGATCAATTCCAGGATGCAAGATGGTTCAACATATATAAATCTATCAATGTAATATACCATATCAAAAAGAGCAAGGAGAAAAACACATGATCGTATCAAAAGACACAGAGAAAACTTTGACATAATTGAACACCCACTTATGATAAAAACTCTGCAAAATATGGAGATTGAAGGTATAAACCTCAGCATAGTAAAGGTCATGTATGAGAAACCCACAGTCAACATCGATGGCAAAAAATTGAAAACTGAAAAAATGAAAACATTCCTGTAAAGCAATTCCTCCAAGAAGGCAAGATTGCTCACTCTCACAATGGCTATTAAACATCTTATTGGAGGTTCTAGTCAGAGCAATTAGGCAAAAAAAAGAAATAAAAAGAATCCAAATTGGAAAGGAGGAAGTAAAACTGTCATTATTTGCAGATGATGTGAATATATATACAGATATATATATATATATATAAACCCTACTAACTGTCAAAAACTACTAGAAATAATCAACAAATACAGTAGAGTGCCAAGCTAGAAAATCAATACACAAAAATCCATTGCATTTTGTAAACAAACAACATGTTAGAAGAAAATTGAATCAAGAAAATCACACCATTTAAAATGGAAGTAAAAAGAATCAAATATTGTGGAATATATTAACAAAGGGAATGAAAAACCTATACAATGAAAACTACAAGTCCTTCTTAAAAGAAATAGAGGAGGATACAAAGAGATGGAAAGACATCCCTTGCTCATGGTTGGGAAGAATAAACATCATTCAAATGATATTTGAACATAAAGGAATCTACAGATTTAATGCAATCCCCATTAAAATCCCTCAGGGCTTATTTCCAGGAAATAGAACAAAAAATTGTAAAATTTGTATGGAACAAAAGACCCGAATAGCTGAAGCAATTATAAGAAAAAAGAACAAATCTGGGGGATTACACTTCCAGAAATTTAGGTATGCTACAAAATAATAGTGATCAAAATGGCATGGTACTGGAATAAGAACAGAGGCACAGATCAGTGGAGTGGAACTGAATCACCAGAAACTGACCTACTCACACACAATCAGTTAATCTATGAAAAAAGCGCCAAAAGCATATGATAGAGAAAGGAAAATCTTCAATAAATGATATTGGGAAAACAGTATAGGCACATGCAAAAGAATGAAAGTAGACCACATTTTAACATCATTCACAAAAATTAATTCAACATGTACTAGAGACTTGGACATAAGACCAGAAACCAAAAAATTCTTGAAGACAATATTGGAAACACAATCCATGACATCAGCCTTAGAGAGACCTTTGGAGACTCAACTCCAGCATCCAGAGAAACAAACAAACAAAAACAAACAACTGGGACAACATCAGACAAAAAAAGCTTCTTCACAGTGAAAGAAAATATAACCAAATCAAAAATATAACCTACTAACTGGGAGAAGATATTTGCATTTCATGTATCTGACAAGTGATTAATATCCAAAGTGTATAAAGAATGCATAAAACTCAATAACTGAATTGGCAGTCCAATCAAAAGATGGGAAGAGGAATTGGAAAACATTTTTCTGAAGAGGATATACAAATGGCCAACAAGCACGTGAAAAGATATTCCTACTAGTTGTCTATCAGGGAAATGCAAATCAAGACGACAAATGAGATACCACTTTCACCTGAGAGACTGGCTATTATCCAAATGCCTGGAAACAATAAATGTTGGTGAGGATGTGGAGAAAAGGGAACACTTTTTCACTGTTGGTGGTAGTGCAAAGTGATGCAACCCCTATGGAAAATAGTATAGAGGATCCTCAAAAAGTTGAAGATGGAAATTCCACCTGACCTCACCATCCCACTTCTGGGTGTTTACCCAAAAGACACGAAAACAGCAATTTGCAGAGATTTATGGACCCCCAAGATTATGGCACCCCTATTCACAATAGCTAAGAACTGGAACCTACTTAAGTGCCCAACGTCAGATGAATGGATAAAGATTTGATATATGTACACAATGGAATACTGCAAAGCCCTTAGAAGAGATGAAATGCTGTCATTTGAATCAAAATGGATGGAACTAGAGGGGATTATGCTATGTGAAATAAGTCAAAAAAAAAAGAAAGATACCAGGTGACCTCACTCATAGGTGGAATATGAATAGAAAAAAAAAACAATCAAAAGGAACAGACGAAACATTACCAACCCTTGAGCACTTGCAAAAGAACTGAGGCTACCAACAGGGACTAGGATGAGAGGATGGGTGGGAGTAGTGGCAGAGCCCACTGGACAATGGAGAACACTTGGTGATTTGGTGGAGGGTGGGGTGTGCTGACGTATATGTGAGGAGCAGGGAAACTGCACATATAGGTAAACCTATACATATGAGTTTATGTTAATGTGTAAAGTCAAAGTTACTACAATAAAAAGATTTAATTAAAAAAATAATCTCATTAAAAATGAAATGAAAAGCAAGACAAAAAATGTGTTTGACCTTTGTATTAGTCAGCTCACACTACCATAACAAAATACACACACCAGGTAGTTGTAGCAACAAAAATTTATTTCTCACTGTTCTGGAAACTGGAAGGCCCAGATAAATGTCTGGAAGGGTTTGGTTTCTAGTGGTGATTCTCTTCCTTGTCACTTTTTCACCTTTTTTTCACTTCAGTCCTCACATGGACCTTGGTGGGTATGGGAGGGAGGGAGGGAGAGTCGGGGGGAGAATCTCTCTCCTGATATGTCCCTCAATCCTATTGGGTTAACTTCCTTCCTCACTCACCTCTTATAACCTTATTTAATTAGTTACCTCCTAAAGGCCTTACTTCAAATAGTCACATTGAAGGTTAGGGCTTTAATTTATGAATTTTGGGAGTATACCATTCAGTCCTTAGAAACCTCCAAGACAAGCCTTGTACAGTTTACATTCCAAGGAAAGTTTGTGACCCCCTTTGACCTCCTGGACTTTGTCCTACTCTCCTCTTTATGCCATCCCCAAGGTTTCATGCGCATGAAATCCCTTATTTGAAAACTTCACATGGTCAGAGTAACAGATCAGTGCAAATGAGTTGAAGTCCAGTTCTCCACATTTTACTAAGTAAGAATAAAGCAGAAATTGGAATATCCAAACTGAAATTGATACCACTAAGTCATGAAGGATACAACAAGGTATGTGAGGGGTTTTAAAGACTGTTTTCTTATATTCCAGTCTGATGTGTAGCATCATTTTTACACCGAGCTGTGTAACAACCAGATGGCCTGGATCCGAACACTGTACATGACTTATTTAACTCAAGGAATACCTGGATGGAGATAAATCTATTTCAGGGAAATCGATGTTTGATTTCCCACCCTAAGCTACCCAAACCCTGGACACAGAGACAATACCTGCTCTTCGTGTCCCAAATGTGCTCTATAGAACTGTGATCCTTGAGCAAGAAAGATACATATAAGTGTAATAAAGACAGATGGTCTGTAATACTCTATTCTGGTCATTCACAATATCAGCAGAGTAAAGACATTGAGAACACACAGCATGAAGAGATCTGCAAAATTTTGGTCAATCCAGTTTTTTCAAAACTTATTTGACCAGTCATCTTTTTGTTATCCCTATACTAAACATTATTCATCATCAGCAATATCCAGTTCTTGCCCTTCTTCCTCCTGAGCACACAGAAAGAGCACATTTCCTCCTGGACTCGTGGTCAGGCAAAGCCATGTGACTGGTTTGGGGCAGCATTGCTGTGAGCAGAGTGGCATGTGGTAGGTTTAAGATCCCAACGAGCTATACTTACCACTCCACAGTGAGCATTGGCTGTGAAGGCTGAACATTGTGACAGGAGCCACAAGATCAAAGCAGCCTGGAATGCCAATTCACTTCAGAAACATCATATTTGCAGCAAACATTGCACAAATGAGAAGTAAATTTTATGGGCTGAGCCATTGAAATGAGAAGTAAACTTCATTATGAGCCAGAAAAATTGGGCATTGTTATTAGTATTGCAAGTAATTTGACCACAAGACTCAGAGTAATGCAAGCTTCAGTATAACTTAATAAGGATAGAAAATCTGATTTTGGAGATTATTTTATGTCCTTTGCACAAAAGTATTAGATCCCATGAAAAAGAAGCAGAAAATCATAAAAAGAAATTACATACCTACATACCGTTCTACCTACCAATACACACACCACACACACACCGACACACACATACACACACACACACACGTTTATATATGGTAAAGGAATGAATAAAAAGGATATATGTATATATACATACATACATATATATGCATATATATCAGGATAAGCAAAACATGGAATGAATTGAGATAAGAAATGATTCTAATAAAATTTATTTTGCATTCCTAAACATCAGGATATGCTATTTTGTGAGAGGTATAGTTATAAGAAAGTTGGTCATTAAAGTTCCATCATTCAATTCTAATTTGGGGGAGGGGTGGTTCCCTACACATCACCAAGCAGTGTTACTGGTTGAATATCCTACAAGTCATTTCTGACCCTACGTGGTGGTAGCACAGATTCCATCCCTGCAATTTACCTTCCATTTCAGAGTCCAGTGAAAAGTTCAGGTTATCATCAATAGGCTTTAAGTCCTTTTCTTATGACACCTTATTTTCCTATGACTCCCTGAGTCACTAGAGTGACTCACAGAACTCCAGCATTTTACTTACTAGATCACTTATTTATTATAAAACAGATATAATCATGTTATTATATAACTGATATAAAAGTCAGATAAAAGGTTTCAATAGTGGAAAAGGAACACAGCTTCTATGGCCTTGGAACACACCACTCTGTCCTCTTGTGTTTCTTCAACCCAGAAATGATCTGAACCCAGACTTGTTGCATTTTTATGGAGGCTTCCTTACATAGTCATGATTGATTAAATTGTTGGATAATTCAACTCCAGTCTCTCCCCTCCCTGGAGAAAGCCAGTGGTAGAGACTGAAAGCTCTAATCCTCTAATCACATGGTGTCCCCTGGTACTAGCCCCTATCCTTAAGTGCTTTCCTAAAGTTAAATCATTAACATAACAAAAGATACATCTACTGTTTTCACCATTTAGGATTACCTGGGTTTTAGGAGCTCGATGCCCAGAAAAGAGAGTGAAGACCAAATATAAATGTTTCTTATAAATCACAGTATCACAGTCTACCCCTGTCTTCAAACGTGGATCACTTACACAGAATAAAAAATCATAAAGGTCAAAAGAAACTTACATGAATATCACTGTCATTAATAACTGAATAATTAAACTTAATAATTCAATTCATTTTCATGAAAATATCTACCAGATCAAGGCCACTCAGCTTGCAGGCTCCTATTTGATATTGTTCCAAAACCAAAGTGGTGTTGGCCACATCATTTTCCCACTTTCAGACATGTGAATAATTGAACCAAAAGATAGTCTCTTGCTCTAAGCCTTTTTCAAAGTGTTAATATAATATTGAATTTCCATCTCTAAATAAAAAACCTATGTATTCATTCGTTTAACATAACTAATACTTTCCTTTCTCTATGTCTACCCAAACATTTCCACCTTGGGGAGGGACTTAAGTTTGGCCACTGTGCCTGTTTACATTGCAGCAAGAATACAAGTCTACCTCCAGTCTACAAGTGCAGAATTAGTGGGATATTTTTTTTTTTTTTTTACTTTTTAAGTATTTTTTCCAGTAACTTTGATTTTACACATTAAAATAAACTTATATGTGTAGATTTCCCCATATGTGCAGTTTCCCCATTCCTCAGATATTTATCAACACACCCCACCCTTCACCAAATCACCAGGTTCTCTTCACCATTGTCCAATGGGCTCCACCACCACTTCCACTCATCCTCTCATCCTAGTCCCTATTGGTTGGTAGCCTCATTTTTATTGTAAGTGTTCAATGGTTGGTATTGTTTCGTCTGTTCTTTTTGTTTTTTTCTATTCACATTCTACCTATGAGTGAGGTCATCTGGTATCTTTCTTTCTTTCTTTTTTTTTTTTTTGACTTATTTTATGTAGCATAACCCCCTTTAGTTCCATCCATTTTGATTTAAATGACAGGGTTTCATCTCTTCTAAAGACTGTAGTATTCCATTGTGTATATGTACCACATCTTTTTTATCTACTCATCTGACATTGGGTACTTGGGCAGGTTCCAGTTCTTAACTGCTATTAACAGGGCTGTCATAAACTTGCGGGGGTGGGAGGTCCACAAATCTCTACAAATTAGTGTTTCTGTATCTTTTGGATAAATACCCAGGAGTAGAATGGTTGGATCATATGGGATCCTCATATTTTAAATTAGCTTCTAGAATGAAAATTTGAGATGCATGCCCATAATGCAGGAAAAGGCAAATGAACAAAAAGAGAGAAAACAATACATGTGAAAGTCAAGGAAGAAAAAGTGAGCAGAACTAATAATCAAAGATATAACCGAAGAAATTGTTTCTCAGTTAATTGGCAGATTGAATGAATTTGCCAATCGATGACATAGTTTTATCTTGCAAAATTATAACCAAAGGATCACAGTAAAGTAAAAGATGTTGACCTATCTCCAAATTGTACCTTGATTAGTGAAGAGAAGTCACAAAGTTTACTTCCAAAAAGCCTCCAAATCTACCCAAAAGAATACTTGTCAATTAACTCACAGGTAGTACTTCCTCTTTCCTAGTAACTAAGAACCATGGGGTCATAGCTTCCTCTCAAGAGCACTTGCCTCTGAAATGATCTGGCAAAGACTCTGTAGCAAGGTGGAATACATATGTACTAACAGAAATATAGGTCCTTTTTGCCCCTGACTCTTTTCCACCTCCATATTCAACCCTAGCACACATCCCTTTCTACCTAAATGTCCCTCTCTTCTTTGTTGTAAGATGCCTGACCTCCTTTTGTAATTGATTTGTTGTGTACAATAATTTCTTATTTTATATCATCATCTTCTTATAATCAATAGACTCATTTGAAGACTTACATCACAGGAAGTAGGGGGACTGTACTGCGTGCTCATCTTTCTTGAGACATTTGGTTAGTCTGTCATCATGCCACCTAATGTTGGGCCTCCTTGTACTTGACCTTCAATCTCCATCAGTTCTTCCTTTGCCAAGTAGGGTTTCTATACATTTCTGGAATTCTGGTTTATTCCCATTGCCTTAGCCCCACTCTTCATAACCTATACTGAAAGAGAAACTATCTATCCATATTGTAAAGTAGCATCTATACTCAAGAGAACCCCTCACCACACACATGCAGCAAAAATATGCAAACTTTAAAAAGTTAGATGGGTCTCAGAGCTCTTATCTTCCACACGAAACACTAGATGATAGGAGAGAAGTACATATGAAACCATGGAGAGAAAAATATCCTAATTCAAGAATCTAATGTTTTAACCAGATTGCTGTCCATGTCAAAAAATGTAGCCTCTGTCACATAACTTCCTAAAAAAATTTCTGAACATACTTCATTTGATAAAAAAAAAAATGAGAAATTAAGAATCTCCAAATGGAGAATATCATGGACTAGCTAAAACAAGTTCAAATCTCAATCATTCTTGCCACAAATGATAAAGCGAAATACAAACACGAAAGGGGGTTTGAGTCAGAAACATGATACAAATGCGATGTTTGGTTCCATATTTCAGATTAGGGGGAGTTTGTCGGGGTGTAGGCAGCATGACCAACCGTAAATTCCTCATTTTATACATAGGAACCCCAATGATACTATTTCATTCTTGACTTTTCATCATCAGCTAAATGTGGAAGTCTATTACTGGATTTCACTTATTCATGTACGTCATTAGCAGTAAGATTTGGCACATAACTTGTTGAATCTTGGAACTTATCAAAGACTAGAAATACTGCATAAAGAAATTTTGATACAAAGGCAAATTCCTCTGACTTCAGGGTATTTCCCCTCTCACCTCAGTTTTCTTGATGACACCAGCCCTGTCTTAGAATTATTTCTCAAGTCCATTCTAGTTTCAAGTATGTGCCCACAGAATCAGCCAAATTCTGCTTTTTCTTCATTCACTTAAAATAAATAACTTTTCTGCCTACGCAGCCTACCTCTACCATAAGCTTCTCAATTGACAATCTTCCTCATATTGTTTGCATTAACAGGTTGTCTACCGGTCCTTCTAGAATACAAAGCACACAGCACCCAGCAAAATTGCCTGTTTCTCCCAGGCACTTAATTCAGAGTAGTAATAAGCAATATTCTATTCACCTGTTTCTGCACCTGTTTCTTATTTCTCCCAAGTCACTTTGATATCTAGTTCCTGATAAAATGCATTCTTAAAAGGAAATCTTTCCAACAGTTAATGCTCCCATCCGGTCTCTTCACACTAATAAAAGCAAAAAACAGAATAATGTTAATGGTGAACAACAGCAGTGAAAAGAAACCCAGAGCAGCACACAGGCCATATTTTCTTTTTGGAGTATAGTGTCTATTTGCCTAGCCCATTATTTCTCACAGGCTTAACGCCTAGAGGTATGTGCTAATTTGCCAGGCTGCTTTAATATTTAGAGAGGAGCCACAGTCGACCAATAATTTTTAATAGCTTGTCCTCTATTGATTTCAACCCACACATTAAAGCACCTAATAAAAATTTTAAAAGGATAGGTGAAGGGACATAAGGACAACAGAAAGTTAATAGCTTTGTCCACCTCCATTTGAAGAGCTCAGGAAGATTATTTTCATTTATATGTAGTTTACGTATTAAGACAATTGCTGACTGCATCATCTTTCAGCAAGGTTTTTGTAGATGAGCTTACAAAATGCACGCATAGTTTTTACATGATTTGGTTGTATTCCTCAGCGAGCATTGAAGTCAGTAATTTCTGAGAAGGTGTAGAAGGGTGTGTGTGTGTGTGTGTACACCTGAAGCCCTTCATGACAACAGCCATGAAATTTAAAAAGAAATCAATTCCCAACAAGCAAGTGGCACTTCAGATTTGACTCATGCATCCCTTCCCGAAGTCCATGTGAATAAACAGGGAGCTGCAATAGGTAGAGCACAAATATGGCCTCCAAAATGAAGGCGTGTCTGTTTTGCATTTCGAGTCAGACTGAAGAAACTCACTGAAGCCCAAGCCTAGTGCTCTGTGAAGGATGAGGACTGTTCCTACATTTGATTTGGGAGGATAAAGGACATAGCCAAGCTGGCAGATGTGTATCATTTTAGAAGGATTCATTCAGAAGCAGCCTTCTAATATAGCATAGGAAACAAGTACCATCAAAGGATTTCTTTTGGATTAAAGATCCAGCAATGGATGAAAGTTAAGTTCTCCTTCTGGCTAGAAACTCTCAATAAATTCTCCAATTTAAGCCTGTATGGTCATTTACTCTATGCACATTATTTACATCTATTTAGGTTAGAATGAAATCTAAAGGGTGATTTCTCTCAAGCTAAATACCATGAGGCAGAGGGAAGCAGAATTGTGATAGACAATTAAACCAGGAGTGCACGGGAACAGGTCGATTCCAAAAGTACATATGTGTCCTTGGTTACTATGCCAAGGAGCTGTACCCTATTTCTGATGGAGATCAAATCTGGTGCGGTGAAAGGATTTTTTACAATACTGAAACAGGATTTAACAGGCTGCCATTAAAACCCATATGTTCAGAAAAAAAGAGGCCAGCCAGCTCTGCTACTCCGCAGACAAGCTTTTGTTGATCAACCTCAGGTCAAGCACAGTGCTAGGTAACACAGGGGACACAAAGCAAAAAGGACATAATTGAGATAATTACATTTGAGCCGTAAGAGCAAAACACAGTCATGAAATAATGTGGGGGAGAAAAGTGACTTTTCAGTAAGGCATGGTATTAGTAGTAGGGGATTAAATAGAGGGAAGACCTAGAGCTCTGACACAGAGCTTATTTATAACGCAGCTGAGAGTCACAATAGGAATGCCTAGCATGTATTCAAGACATCTGAGGCCTTGATAATGTACTGATAGGATGAACTACTACTCCATTTGTCCAGGACCAAGGGGTATCTCGGGATGTGGGATTTTTCGTCCTAAAACTGGACTGGTTCTAGGCAAATGAGGATGTATTGGTAACTCCGTGTAATAGATCAAATACAAACCTCAGAGACAGTGGCTCTCAGTTTCAAAATTCTTCTACTACTGTTTCTGAGATCATGGAGAAGTTATTTAAGCTGTTCTTTACAATTTCTTCATACCTCAAAAGTAGATTTACTCGAGTCTTGATTAAAGATAGTATATTAAGGCTCTAGCACATAGGCATCGCATTATTACATACACTCTTTGCCGAAATAGGGTGTTAGACAGAAAAGTCTCAAAGGGTTTCAGAGGAGATAAATAGTCTTTGTTGTGTGGGATAGAAAACAAAAGATTTATAGATTAACTATAACATTTCTCTTCCAAGCTGGGACACTTTGAATGACAAAAAGGCTACTCATACTGAGTCGCTGAGATAATATGTATAGTATAAATTGTACATTTTCCATATCAATCAGAAAGTATGGTCCGAAACTCTTGATTTAACTTTGAAGGAAGAATGAAGCTCAGATGGCAGGATTTCATAAGATAGAAGTGTTTTTATAAACTATAGTTAGAGGAGACTGATCAGTTCTTGTAACAAAATCTTTCCAAAGCATAGTGTGTCCTAAGGATGGAGATACAGAGAAGAAAGGTTTTAGGTTGACCAATATCTTAAATACCAAATCTTTAAAAATTTTTTCTCTTTCCCACAAGGAGCCACTGAAAATATTTGAGAATTACAAAATGCAAAAGTAGAGTGTTGAAATTAATTTAGTAGATTGGAATGGGGAGAGATAAAGAACGTAAGTGACTAGATTCTGAATATAGTACTCAGATATGTGTTAAGATGGGAATAGTCTGGGGCAAAATAAAATTGTTTAATGGAAATAGTATTTTGAACAAATTTGGAGAGGAATTGACTATAACTACTTCTGGGGAAAGAAGAGAAAGTGAACATGATTGCGTGAATTGAAAGCTGTTTAATTAGAAAGAAAACACCGGTGACAAAAAGTGATAATATCTCATAACCCACATAATTTTCAAAAGAATCTCAACATTAAACTCACTAGTAATTTCTTTTTTGCTAATTTGCTCTCATTAAAAAGTTCTCTTCAGGTGATAACATCATATTTGAATGGAATTTGACAAGATGTATCTCTGAGACGTGGGCTTTGTAATCTACATTGAATGACGATCCTCTGATTGTCCAGTGCACTGGGGATGGGTTCAAGCCCAGGAGTCAAATTTATCAGGAATGATTTGAAACCAGACATCAAGCCCAGCAATACAAGAAAAGGAAGAGAAGTCAAACTTATTTATGAATACAAGTAGGATAGGAAGGGTAGGATTTAATATCTGGAAAATCAGATATAGAAATGAAAAGCCCAAACAAGGGCATTGGAAAAGATGTATTTGAGCCAAGAATGAAAAGACATAGAGAGGGGATATGAGTGGAACAGAGACTGTGAGAGTTAAATGGGGGGAAAGGGACCTGGTATTTATAAAAATGTCACAATGATTCGATGAATCTTGTCAAAATGGGCCACCCCAAAATATGCCACTTTAACATAAGGATTATTTTGAGCTGAAGGAAATTGAGAATCAACAGATACATAATAAGTTCTCTGCCCTCCCCTTGTCTGCCTGAAAACAAGTGCATACATTTCCTTATAATAATGATGTGTCCTCTTCACCATCATCCCCATTTCACTTCCATGCCCCATTATAAGGAGAGAAGAACACATTTTATTGTTGCAGATAGGAAGCTGACATCAAGAAGGACTTGCAGAAACAGACCTTTCTAAAATAATTCTTATCTTCCATAAATTCACCCATGTATTTTCTAGTCACTTCTCCACCATTTATCGTTCCTTAAAGTTCAATCCTCTTTCGCTGTGAAGGGATATAAGACCCTGAGTCTAACCGTTTCTTTGAGTTTCACCTAGTTTTAAACGACTCTTGTCTACATATGAATTAGTTAAAACTGGGTGCCTTCTCACCTCATAAACTATCTTCCATTGGTTTATTTTTCAGTGCCTGCGTCTTGAACTAGCCATGAGAAAATCCAAGTTATCTAATTTCAAATATTTTGCCCTTTCCAATATCATACAGTTATAGCTCCCTTCATATTAGACTTCCTGGCGGAGGCAGGAAAGGGCTTCACAACATGGATGCCCCCGAGGTCACAGGAGACAAGGAACTCATCAAGCTGCGGGGAGGGAAGCAGGTGTAGAACCTCAGTTTTTAACTCCAGCAAATTATTCGAAGCAATTTGCTACATGATTTCTCCACTAGTAAAATCCCTGAGGAACAACGTATTGGCTGAGATGAGTAAATCTGCTACTTTTAAAAATATTATCTAAATTGTGCCTTTTCCCTGAGCTAGTGTGTTGGGGTGCTTTACACCAAAAACAAAAACAAACAAACAAAAAAAAGCCAGAAATATCTACATCCTTAGATCAGTTGGAATGCAGACAGATTTAAGTAGGAGTCCATAATAAAATGCTCAGATACTACTGTGTTCTCTTCATCTCCCCTTGCAAAAAAAAAAAAAAAAAAAAAAAAGGTTTTTTAAATTAAACTCTGAAGGAATTGAAGACCAGTGACAGTCTCCACCAAATAGTCTGGGAATCAATTAAACAGAAGCTGAAAAATACCTCAGGGTATAACTGATAATATGATGAAACAGGAAAAAATTACAAGTATGAAGTTAAATTCAAAACTTCTTACTTAGAGAAAATACACATACTTCTTCGATCCCACAGGACCGATCTGAAGAACTATTAGTGTCTGAGGAAGCAAGAACCAGAGAATAGTTGTTTGTTTATTCTTGACAGTTTTAAAGGACAATTTCTCTTGGGGGAAAATTTCTGTTTCACACTTAGAAGTTCCTTGTAAACTCAAGAGCATTCCAGGAAAGTTTTTTGGCTCATTCTTGAACTTTGGAAATGGATTTTGCATAAACTTGCCAAATCTGGTTACCTAATTGCTTCGGTAGATTATCATTCCTCAAATTCAGAGGTTTTAAGAGATCACTGGATATAAAACACCTGAAGAAAAAGAAAAAAATAAGTCAACATTACCAAGATGCCTAGTAAACAGAAAGACGGGATTATGTCCATAGAGGTCTTTAAATTAAACTATTGTCATGTTAAGTATTGAAGCCTATTCCCTGTTGATGTGATTTTTTTATAAAATGTTAAAATGGTGCAGATACTTTCTTGTGTTTTAGTCTAGTCAGTTTAGGCACATGATCTGGTTAGTACTGGTTGCCACATTTTCTTAGTGCATTTTCCATTAAATCACATGCACTGCTAAGAAAACCTTAATTTCTATTAAAATTTTAAAAGTTGGTAAAAAGAATTTAGCTTTTCCATAAAAACACAATTAGCTGTTGTTTCACTTGCATATTAAGGGCATAATAAGAATTAAAATATAAATCCCTTTGGTACCAACACTACATATTATTTTAATTCTTAAAGACCTTTTCTTAATCCTGAGGATATTTTAAGGGAAATAACTCAGGAAGAACAGATACCTGAAATAAATTGCTTTAAGACTTAGGTAAAATTATTGTACCCCATTAAAATTTGTAATCTCTTGTTAATGAAGTTAAGAAAGACAGCATATTTATTGCAGGGAAGCTAGGGGAAAGGAAGTAGTAATTATCAGAATATATGCACCAAATCATTATTCTACCTCATTCCTTATGCATTTAAACTGTCTCTTTCCACCACACAAGTCTTTTGTAATAAAAGCAGACGATTTTGATAGCCCACTTAATGTAAATTTAGGTGCAATCCACAGCTAGTTTTAAAAGAAGAAAAATCTTACATTTTATTACCATACTTCCCAGATTAATTAATGGCAGAAAGGTTACAATTCCAAATACATGTTGGTCTTGTTAACACATAATTGATTCCAACTCCTCAAAGACAGTTTCTCCTTTTTATGCCAGGCATCTAGGTTGTAAAATAAGGTAATATTTTTGAGGAATACAGTATAGTCCTAAGGTTCTACACAGGCTGCGTTTATTTATTCATTCTATAAGCTATTTTCAATCATAATAACAACAAACATTTGTGTGCCTACTATGTGCCCAGGCACTACCTTGTCTAAACCTGATCACACTTCTGTGTGATATGAATTAATATTTTCCTCTTTACACACTCACAAAAATTTGTGACCCAAAGAAGTTAAGTAACATGTCCAAGGTCATTCAGCAGGTAAGTGGCATGCCTTGAATTTGAATCCATGTTCAATTGAGCCCTGAATCTGTGGTTTATCACTAAGTAAACCTGCAGTCATTTAATCAACTGATAAAATTCTTCAGCAAAGTCAGAAAACTTTTCAAATTGGACAGGATACTTCTCAAGTACTTTTCTTTGATTACTGCCTATAAATGATGAAACTGCCAGCAAAATCAGCAGCACTACTTTTACCAGAATGAGACTCTCAAAATATGTCTATATATTTAAAGTCCTGTATTACTTTTTTATCATGCCTATAGTCATTTTATGATATAAATGAGAAAAAAAATTCATCTTCCCCTTTGGCTGGCTGGTCAATCCACAGAACTCTTCTTCAGTAATACCCCTATCAGAAAAAGCACAGAGACTGACAGGCTTTTCAAATATAGTTTCTGTGAAGCTTTCCTTAGCTCTCTCAGACAAAATGAGGCATTTCCATCTCATGTTACCTTAGCGTTTAGTCCCTACCTCCGTCAGAGTACAGAGCACAGAGCATTCTATATTATCTGCAAATAAGGCATCTTCTATGCTAGACCACACTCCAAGACTTTCTCTTACTTGTCGATGAATATGTTAGTAGACCTAGTAAATCTATTTTCTCAATCAATCTTTCATTGTTCTAAATCATGTTGCAGTAACTGATTATGTTTGCAATTTTCTCCTTATGAATCTTCCCAAATTATTACTCTAATAAGCAAACTAATAAAAATAGTGTTCTTGGCTTTATAAATGAGAAAAGCAAAAATGAGCCCCAAGTAACTTATCACAAGGTCCCTAAGTACCTGAAGCCCCTATTGAGGTAAGACCTTTGAATAATAGAGAATGCATGCGACTACATGAGATTCCATTTTTTTTCTACTCCCATACCCTACTCCCTCTACCATAAACATTCCAGGAGACTCTAATGATTGAAAAATGCAAAATTAATATTTAGCCTTTTGGAAAGTAATTTTGTGAATAATTTCATTTTAATAGCCTAGAACTATGATTATAAATGAGGAACAACTTTGAAAATTAATAGTTTGGTTGTTGAAACAAAAAAAGCAATTAACTCTATCATTAATTAAAACATATGGTACCACTAAACCACTTTCAAGTAGAATAATGAGTATTGTGAGAAATATCAATTATGTAAATTCCATAGGATCTCAAATAAAAAGAAAATGAAGACTGCTAGCAAAAGAAAACCCCATTTTCCTTAAGGAAACACATGCATGTATTTTAAAAAATTAAAGATTCATATTTGTACTCCTTTCTGGTAATACCTATGAATCATTCAGTCTTATCGAAATGCATAACTACTACTTACATAAATAGAACATTCTCATATATTTGTATATATATATGTTGACTTTTACATTTCTGTGGCATCAATGTAACTAAAGCTTTAAACTTTGCTACATTAAAAAATAGATTATAAGATCTTAGTCAGCTCCTATTCTGCCTATCTATAAAATAAAAGAATGAAAGTGGAAATGATTTACTTTTTTTTCCTGGCATGAAAGGTCCACAGTTGTACAACATAGTAAAAAATCTCCAGAAACTCATACCTGGTCTGATAATGTTCTCCGAGAGAACCTAAGGATGGAAGGCAGCTATTTCCTATCTAAATGACTTCCAGGACAGGAGCAATCCCATGTTCTCAGCTTCCATAGATTCCACCAGTAAAAGGCTTGATAAGAGTTGCCTTTTGCCCCTGGAATGATGTCTTGATAGGGTTTTTGTATTCACGTGTAGACATGCTGTTACTCATACTTAAATATTGTCCATAGCTCAGGAGAGAAAGATAAGCAAGCAAATGCATGAATATAATGTCAATGTATGATCAGTAGCTAAAGCAGAGGGAAAATAAATGGCTAACAATAGAAAGGGAGGCAGGATAAAATGACTGAGTGTATTGTTAATAATGATCTCCATTCTGTCTTTTGGAATGTACGCGGTCATATTTTATCGATGTAAATGAAATTCTATTTAACACCGGAAGCAATCGTATCTGTGGTAGGCATAAAAATTAACCCCTAGAGATTTCTATGCCCTAAAACCTGAAACTTGTAAATATGTCATCCTACATGGAAAAAAGGACTTTGCAGATACAGTTAAATTAGATCTTGAGAGGGGGGCTTGTCTTCAATTATCTGAATGAGCTTAGTGAAAATCACAAGGGAATCAGGAAGGATAACGACAGAGAAGATGTGATGATGTACAGGTTAGAAGGATGTAGATAAGATATCAGAAATGTAGTTTGCCTTTAGAAGCAAGGAAAGACAAAGAACAAATTTACCCTTAAAGCCCCCAAAAGGAACACAGATCTGCCAATACCTCAATTTTAATACTGTCAGTACTATTTTAGAACTCTGATTTTCAGATAGTAAGACAATCATTTTTGTTGTTTAAATCACGAAATTTGCGATAATTTATTAGAGCATCGATAGCAAATTAATACAACGTCTTTCTTGGTTTGTTGTTGTTTTCCATCATTTCTCTTCAATCTAAATATGTGGAGTTACTTTCAGAGTAGGGATCTATGCAAGTTCCTAAATTTCTACCAGAGTGTAGGAATTATTTGTAAATTGGTGTCAGAATATGACTTTATATACAAGATGTTTCCTTCAATTTAAAAGGCTAGAAATGTTTTAAAATTCTAGAAATTGTCATTCAAGAATGTATGTCAACTCCTATGTTTTTGTTTTTGTAATAAGCCCTTCATCCCAGCTGAACCCTTATTCCCCTCCACACAGAGATTAGATAAACAATTCAGACATTACAACAGACATAGCGTGGGGCAGCGCAAATGGAGTGGCACAATTACTCTGGAAAGGACTGGAGTTTGTAAGGTTATAGGTTATGTGACAGTTGGTGCCAGAGAATGAACAGATAGCCAAAGACTTCTATCAGCCTTCCAGAGTCAATCAAGGAAACTGTCGCAGTGTTCTTTTGCCAAGCAGCATGGAATGCAGTGATAATGAAACAGGAAACTAAATGACGAAGTTCAGGATACCCTTTAAGGAAATGACAGAAAAATCAGTGCACCAATGTAGTCTGCAGCCCCACACACCCTGTCCAAGAGGAAATCAAATGAAAGACTGTTTTGGAGCACGACCACAATGTGGCCGACCAGATGACTGCTCCACAGAGTCCACAGGCTGTGAAGGATGCTACTTAAGTGTCCTCAGTAAACCTGATAGGAGCCAAGTGGACTTAGGCATTCTTGAGGAACCAAAAGTTTGGATGACAAATTATTCTTCGGGATTCTTGTGCTTCTCTTCATTTTGGACTCAACCCCATCAACTTACCTACGCATTAGCAGGAGCCCTGACAACAAAGTGTACCAGAGAATTAATGTTAATACAACCTATTCATGTACTTTCCCAGAAACTTGCCAGAATTATTCTCAGCATGGTGGTCACTGGTGATAGTACCACTGGGGAAAGGGGACTAAAGACAAGGTAAAAGAATGATTTGAAAGACTAAATGGAATTCAAGTACTTTTTTTTTTTTTTTTTTTTTACCCTGTTGCCATCTCCCAAAGGAGAACTTTCCTCTGAGATTTATAACTTTAGGACAAGACAAGAGATTTATTTAAGGACTTTTTTTTCTGAAGCAGGAAGAAATGAAGGGAAGGAAGCAGGCACAGGGAGAAGAGGAAGAACATTTTGTTCATCCAGTTAGTTCCTCTTTTTTAGTTGCTCCTCCTGGCCCCAGGTGGCAAACCTGGGTCCTTTGGTTTTATGTGGAGTATGCTGATGCCGCAGATTCCTGAGTCACCAGAATGAGTCATCAAAGGCTACTTTTTGACAGTCAATAATAGTCACTGTGTCTCAGGAGCTAAGACAGGGGACAATATTTCTATATCATCTATGTGGAATATACCTTTATTTGGATAAATACAGTATAGTGTACAACCAATTTATATTCTTTTATCTGGCTGAGTCTATTACTATGCTGTTTAGTTACTTGGACAGCAGAAAACAATCTGTTATTGCTCCATTTATGAGTCAGGTGCTATGTTTATCTCTGAAGATATAGACATGATTAGGACATAGCCCTCACAGACATCAAAAGTAGAATTACACTGGTTTGAGTTTGAAGTTGGGCTCAACTTTGAGTAGCTGTGAGACTTAGTAAGTTCTAGTGTCTCCATCTAGTGCACCAATGTGGTCTTCATCCCATGTGATCTTTTCATCTATAAAGCATATCCAAATCCCCACTAACTAATTAGGGTGATTGAATGTTGCCTTCACCAAGTAGCTTAGAACCCAGTGGGAAAATAAGCAGGAACACATGCACATACAAATGCGGTAAGAGAGGTAAGGATATGCAAACATCTATAGCAGACATAGATGGAAATTGACCTGATAAAGAATTTGAAGGACATAGCAGAAAGACCTGAAATCCATATGGCTTCCTGATGGATCATGTTTAGGGACTAAGGCTCTTGTATGCTCATTTTGACAGGTATGTCCTAAGAGGATATCTATCTATTCTGCCTCAAATCATAGAATGATCTTTTACGATATTCTTTCTTACTTGAGTGTGAAATGAAACTAGTAAATTAACATATATTCTTTTGTTTATTCATTCAGTTGCTACCTGACTAAGGAAGTAGCAAATATCAATGAAGACAAAGGCTATTGTTGAATGCCAACTCCAAGGCAGGAATTCAGCTGCACCTTACTCCACTGGCATGAATAGAGTCAGATTGAAACAATTAGTATGTATGGCTTTCTTCTTTCTCCACATACACCTGCTTGTGCAGAGTTAATGTTAATCAAAATACACTTCAGACAAAGAAATTGGACCAACTGAAATTACACAGAGAAACTAAGAAATAACTCCTGTTGTTATAATTATGTTCTATTTGAGAAATTTAAATTGCATTGGCTTTCTCTATCTGGATGGCCTTTGTTGAATATTTTATTGGATGGTAAGTTTAATCTGTAGCAGCCCTACATATATCAAATAAGAAGTTTACTGACAGAATATCAGTTTATATTGCATTATTGCCTTGGTCTTTTGTACAATTTGATGTTTAGAGCATATGATTGATTAAAATAATTTTTCATGTTTTTTCAAAGTCCTGTATCATTATATCCATGTAACAACTGCATTGCAGTTCATCTTGTCCCATCTACCTGATTTTATGTTTCTCATTTCTTATTATAATTCTACAAGCAATGTTGCATCTCAAAGTCTGTTTCTAGGGAATCCAACCGAATATTGGTTGTCAGTCAAAACGGTTCTTTTGAGAAGCACTACAAAAGTTATTTTAATAATTCCATCTTTACTCAGAACTTTCTAAGAATTCCTTCTAACAATCTATTTTTAAAACCAGAAGCACTTTGGGTTGGTGAATTATTACAGAGTGCCAAGACTTTACCATCTGGGGTTATGCTTATCTATTCTGGGGGACATCCAAAAGTTATTGTAAGCTGATTCTGAAGAATAAAGTTTATGATTTAGCTATAATCTAAATTTGGGGTATACAATTAGGTACAGCTAGGATTTGTTAGGTAAAATTTGACTAAGTAATGATCAAATTGATTTGAAAAAAAATCTTAAAAGATGCTAAATCGTATTTTGAGCAAAAACAACATCAGTGAAATAAATGTCTAACCTCTGACTATGTCAGATGGAGAAAGACAAACACTGTATGATTTCACTCATATATGGCACATGGAGAAAACAGACAAATGAATGAAATAAATACTGTAAACATAAACTTTTAGTCTTTAAAACCAAATTAGTTTCTCTTCCCAGAAGAGGAGGAGGGAAAAGGTGGGCAAATTAGGTATAAGTGGTCAATTGTACAGTAAAGGATAGAATTGAACATTTAGTGATATTAAAGTAGTATCTACAGATGTTAACTTGTGATTGTGCACACCTAGATGAGGGCCTAGAATAGGAAGTGTAAATAGGAACATAAAAAAGGAAGAGACAGCGAATATTTCAAAACCTCAACAGGATGGTAAATTAACTGAGAGGTTGGAAATAGAGATGAGTCAAAAATTATACAACTAACAGAAACTAGATTATTAGGAAGGGAACTTAATCTAGAAAATATATGATAGGAATAGTCTACCATTTATTAAATGTGGCAAAGATACAGGATTTGGAGTGGGAAGGTCCTGTATGCTTATTTCAGTCTCCAAGACTCAGGTGTCTCACAGGCTTGTGGAGACGAGTCCTTAGCATCTTTTCCTCTATAACTCAACTAGCCTTTTTGCTTTAGCAGCTCCCTGTGAATTCTCCAGGTTTGTATGTGAATCCAGGAAGCAAATTAGCAAGACAGACTCCCTTTAATGTAGATGAGGTGAAAGTTTACTAGAGTTTACACATTACTAGTTGTTTTGGTCATATATAATAAAAATCAGAAAATATCAGCCCTTAAGTTAATTCAGTACATTCACTATGCTCTAAGTATTGACCTAGTCCTCATTGATTTTATCTCACTAATATAAACACAAATCCTATGTAAAGGCTATTGTTAACCCAGTTTAACAGAAGAGATAACAAGACAAGTTCAAACAGTTGAAAAAATAAACAACCCACTAAAACTGGAGGAAGAATTCTACTAGCTCTTTTTCACTAAGATGTACACAGAGAATGTTGTCAAAACACAACAGAAATGTTGCATATAGTGTGATTTTTAAATATATTCTAGATATACACAGGAAGAAGAAACAATTAATTAACCAAAAGTTCCATGAATTCTTTCCTGATATACATAAAGGTTTTAAATAGTCTTACAAATTTATTTACATCAAACATTTTTATTCAGATTATCTATGTTATTTATCATGAGATAATTCTATAGCATTAACCCTTTTTCAAAAGATAATCAAGAACTTAAATTTACTATATCTTCATTAGTAAAATCAAAATACATATTCCAATAAAAACAGGAAAAGGATACTGTACAAAGGAATAAGAACAGATGTTCAAAATATGAGTAAATTTTCAATACATTGATAAAAAATTAACTTTAAAGATGGATACCATATTTTTGTCTCCCAAATAACAAAAAAGATATAATTTTTAATCCAATGTTTGAGAGTGAATGAAAATTATTTTCTGTCATATCCTGTTGATTAAAGTATAAACTGACAAGCGGACAATGGAAATTGAAATCACCAGTATTTACTGACCTTTTGATTCAAGAATTTCTTATATGCAAGGATATTCATCACAGTGTTATTTAAAGTAGTCTAAAAAATGTAAAAAGTAAAATGTCCAACAATAATTAATGATTAAATATACTTGGAGGCAGCATACAATTTAGTGCACTACAGTTATTAAAAATCACATTATAGAAGAACATAAAATGATTTGGAGAAATGAAAGCAGCACATCATTAAATAAAGAAAAGATTGTCTCAAAATAATATAATATTGCAACTCAATTTTGTTGAGTGAGTTGGAGTTTCATCCTTAATCTTAACAGAGATTCTTTCTGAGTAATGGTATTATATTTCCATCCTTGTGCTTTTATGTGATTTCAAAATTTTCTATGATGAACATATATGGTTCAGGAAAAGTCATTTTAAAATCTTTTTATATTAAATGATCCATTATGGATTAACACAGGAACCTAATTCCGATCAGTTTCTGTAGCCGGACATTTGGTCTCTGAATATTTTCTCCAGAAAACCACAAGCCCTCTTTATCCCCTCCTCACACGTCAACCCCCACTCCCTTGTTGTTTCAATCACTGTCCTTATCATAAACCTTTTTACAAGAATGCCATGATTTGTCACCTTGAGTCAGGTTTTCATCTTCTCTAATCCAATGAATTTATTTATATGTGAAAACAGCAGTTATTGAACAATATACATGACACCCATAATAGAAAGTCAAGTGAGGAAAGGTTCTGACTATTCCAGAGTCAAATATGAATAAATGGATTATTACTGAGTTTAATGGACACACAGAGAAAGAAGTTCAAAACGAGATCTAGAGGAAGAAAGCAAGGAAGAATATTCAGAAGCAGCAATATCACCATGAAAAAGCAATAGCTATTTAAATCAATAGCTATTTAAATCAATAGCTCAGGGGCTGGTACTGTAGTTAGACGGAAAGTCCGTGTAAGGTACATAGGTGAGGAAAAGCATGATATATTCTGGGAACTTCAAGAAACTCAGTTTGGGTAGAATACAACATGTAAAGAAAAGTTTCAGGAAAAAAGTTGGAAGATGATGCTTCATATTGTGTTACCTGAGCTATCAGATCTAGATTCCTAGATCAAACAA
This sequence comes from Solenodon paradoxus, assembly GCA_004363575.1. NCBI lineage: Eukaryota > Metazoa > Chordata > Mammalia > Eulipotyphla > Solenodontidae > Solenodon > Solenodon paradoxus. The sequence goes on from RJWH01002301.1 coordinate 161,805, forward strand.
CTTTGGGAAACACTGTGTGATATATCTACCTCTAATTGACAATGTATGGAAGCATATTAAAGTATTTCAGGAATAAAATACAACCCGTCTCAATTTTCCCCCCAATGTTCCTATGAACACACTTTGAGAACACTGAACAGAGAAATGAGAGAGCTTAGAACATAAAGGCCTGTTTGTTAAACAAGAAATTGACTTATTATTCTGAGAGTTCTAGGGTATCTTGACATCTTTCAAACAAGGGACCCACATGAATGGGTTTGTGATTTAGAAAACACCACTAACACTAGGGTAAAGAACATTGCAGCAAAGAAAGTAAGAGGAGACAAAAATTGATTCACAGGAGACTGTTGCAGTGACCAAGAGGAGAAAGAATATGGACCTGAAACAAAGTTAAAGAAGTGGTAATGATGAGTTAAGAGACAGAGAATAGTAAATTAGAGAGAATTTGACCTGACAGAATATAAAACTCAGTGACAGATAGAAATGTAGAATTTGGGTTTCTGTAGTGAGAAGAAAATACCTGCGATGTTTTAAGCTATTTGTCAGCTTTTTCCTAAGGTTACTTAGGTAGTAATAGTCTTGGACTATTCTCACAAGTTACAGGAAATAGGAGTCTAGAGGGCAGCAGAAAGATCTAAATGGACAATATGGATTAAAGAGTCTTTAGAATATGAATTATAGGTATAACTATGAATTTAGAAGGAATATACAATAAGGAAAGTATAGTTTTAAGAATATAAGCCTGGCTAACACAAATGTTTAGCCAATAATAGTAATTCCATAAAAGTGGCAGGGAGAAGCCAGAGAGTAAACAGGATAACCTTAAAAATACCAAAAAGGAGAGTTCTAGGATGGAAGGCATGGTCACCAGGTCATATGTCAAAGATATATAGTAAGATCAGAAATGGGTGGGATTTATTGGTTTAAGTATATATGGATAATCAGGGGACTGTGAAGACCATCTCAACAAAAGTGGATTGGGAGTCAGACCAGAGTAAAATTAGAAATGAACAAAATAAAAATATGAACTTCAAAGAGTTGACAGGATTATTAGGGTTCAATAAAATGTTGGCTTAGGTTTGGATATTTTTGGCTCTTTCATGGGAGTATGGGGGGTCAAAGGAAAAGTTCCTCCAAATCTCTGAGGTTCTTCACAGGCCAGACAAATTAGGCATGAGTAGTAAGAGAACAGTCCAAATTTAACAACACACATTTAATAAAATATGGAAAATTTATATAGTGGTAAATTCTGAGGTAGCTGGGGCAGACCCATATTTATATCTTAAGCCACGGCATGGAAATTGTATCTGGAGTCTCAGGGACGAGAAAAGCAGGTCACCTCATGGCAAGAAGGCATGCTTCATCCTTGGTCTGAAAGTAAAGATGGCTTCCCTGTCTATATTTTTTTCTAGAGAATAGAAACCAAAGACCATTTTTGGATTAGGAAAAGAGGGTTGCAGATGGCTTCTTTGATTAAGGGAAACACTAAAGTTTTAGAAGGACTGGAATATCTACTTTGCTTCCAGGGATCCCCTCCACTTTCTTTGGTTCTTCATTTCAGAGTGACAAGAAGAGACCAATTTTGCGAGACTTGAGGTGTTCCATTTTAACTCCATTGGGGGATAACTGAATATGTGTTTCTATATTGACCATGGGTAAGAGGCACATAAGGAGGGATGTCAGGAGATAAAGGAGATTAAAGAAAAAAAGAGTATTGCTAAGTGTCTCTGAGTGGGTGGAGGGCATGGTATTCGCAGTGTACATGCTAGAGAGAAAAGTCCCTAATTCCTTGAATTTAGACAAGAGATAAGTTTATAGGTAGAGGAGAAGAATTAAAGAATTAATTCAGAGGAAAAGAAGAATGCAAGATGGCTTCTATGGAAAGTGGGCACTGAGATGCTGCACAGGAAAAAAAAAACACAGTTTCTCGGAGCCAAACAGAAAAAGGGATTTACCTGCTTCAGCATAAGCCACAACAACTTGGAGAACAGAAGAAGACTGATAGCCGGCTCTACAGGTGGGTGAGGGTGCGGGCATTTAACAGAGAGCACATCAGCAAAGGGGAGCCCCCAGAAAGGAGAGGTTCAGGATGCAGACTCGATGGGTCTTCCCCGACCAGAGCCCAGCTGTAGCGGCGTGGGCCACGCTGACATTCTAAAGAGTGGAAAACAGTCACGGTGACCTCCAGCACCCACTCGGGATGTGAGACGGTAGGGTCCCACTGCTGAGTCCCTCTTCTCCTGGCGCAGACAGCGGGGGCAGTCCGGCTGATCTCTAGCAGCGTGAACTCAGAGCAGGAAGCCACAAGCCTGAGCCAAACCAAGCAACGCTGCCAGCAGCTTGGCTAACAAAGGGGAACCGCAGAAACGAGAGCCCAATGGTGGTAAAAATATGCGGCCTTTGTCTTTAGGAGCCCTGGGTTAGAAGTGACAGCGATCCCCTTGCTGCCTCACCCTTCTGCAAAAAGAGCACAGGCATCTCCCTAACCTCTAACGGTGGGAACTCAGCCAGAGCAGGGAGCCGCAACCCTAGCCAAACTGCACTGGGGAGGGTGTCTTGGTGAACACTGGCGGCAACTCTTGGCTAGAAAAAGCCCAAAAGGAGAAAATTAGAGGCAGAAAGAACAGGAGCGTACAGGTGCTATGCACCCTCCATTACACACCTGGGGGCTTGGGTCCCCTGGGAATTGGGATCCAGTGGCTAAGACCCTGGACGAACAGCCCATGGAAAGGACTTGACCCTGATTATTTGGTGAATACAAGGGATATAAGCGCAGACAGCAGACTCAAGTCACATAGCACCAGCCAGCAGAGTTCTACAAACAAAACAAGCCTACCTCCCCCATCAGACGGCAAAACTACATGCTCAAAGACAACCACTACACCCCCAACCCCGCGCCCACCCTCACCCAGCAACCATCATCACTCCCTGAGGCAGCAAGACACACTAAGGAAGACTGTGTCAAAAATACAGAATAAAAAATAGAGCACCCCTGATAGAAATTAAAAAACAAACAAATTAGCAGATCAACAATATCCCAAACCATGGAGGAAAAACTCACAACACACCCTGAGACTGCAGGATATGCAATCAAAACAAAACGACAGCTCATCAAAAATTAACTTTGAAGAAACAGAAGAATTATTTTTCTAACAATTCAAGTCTGCAATCATAAAAAAAATTCAAAGAAAATTCAGATAAACAAAACAAAGAGGTTAAACAAATAATTAAGCACCAAACAGGAGGAGATTAAAGCTCTACAGAAAAAACTAACAGGAATACAAGATTTAAAGGCGATAATTCAGATAATTAAGAATAAAATAGAAAGTATGGAACCAGAATAACGCAAAATGGAGGAAAGGTTTAATAATATGGAGGATAGTAATGTAAATAGGAGCCAAGAAGAAGAGAAATTAAAAGCAAAATATGAAGGAACACTCAGGGAACTATCTGACACCATCAGGAAGGCAACATTAGAATACTGGGTGTCCCAGAAGGTGAAGAGAAGAATCGAGGAACAGAGAACATCTTCAAGGCAACAATGACTGAAAACTTCTGAAATCTACAAGTAACGAACATATAGATCAATGAAGCAACCAAAACACCCAGTTACATAAATCCTAAAAGAACTGCACCAACTCGCAATTGTGAAACTATCAAAAATCCAAGACAAAGAAAGAATTATAAAGGTAACCAGGGGCAAAAAAAGCAGATAATGTATAAAGGCACATCTATCAGACTAACCTCGACTTCTCAGCAGAAACTCTACAGACTAGAAGAGAATGGAATGATGTCTTCAAATACTTCAGGACAAAAAGTGCCAGCCAAGAACACTATAGCCTACAAAACTCTCTTTCAAATTTGAGGGAAAATTAAGGTTTTTTCCAACAGACAAAAGATAAGAGAGTTTGCAACCAAGAGACCTCCTCTATAAAAACTGTTAAAAGAGGCCCTACTAGTTAAACCAAAGAGGAAAAACTCCATAAAAGTATAAAAAGTAACAAAGAGATCACCATAACCAGAAAACAAAAATCAAAATGGCACTAGAAAGTTCTCAAATGTCAATCATTACTGTAAATGTAAATGGATTGAACTGGCCAATCCAAAAGCATAGAGTTGCTAAATACATTAAGAAACATAACCCAACTCTATGTTGTCTACAAGAAACTCATCTTAGGTCAAGAGGCAAGCAATGACTTAAAATGAATAGATGGAAAACTGTACTTCAAGCTAATGCTGAATCCAAAAGAGCAGGAGTAGTTATACTCATATCAGATAAGGTAATCTTTCAACCAAAAAAAATTTAAAAAGATGAAGATGAACATTATGTAATGATAAAGGGATTAATACAACAAAAAGACTTAACACTTATTACCATTTATGCACCCAATAAAGGAGAACCCAAATATACCAAGCAAATATTAACAGATCTAAATAAGGATATTGACAGCAATGCAATAATAGTAGGGGACTTCAATACTCCTCTTTCAGTAAAAGTCATATCATCCAGACAGAGAATCAACAAAGAAGCAAGATCTTTAAATGACAAAATAGAAGAGCTGGATCTAATAGACATATACAGAATACTTCACCCCCAAACTATAGACTACACATTCTTTTCAAGTGCTCATGGAACATTTTCAAGAACAGACCATATGTAGGGAGATAAAACAAGTCTCAGTAATTTTTCAAAGATGGAAATCATATCTAGCATCTTTTTGATTCACAATGGCATCAAACTAGAGATCAACCAAAAGGAGAAAGAGAGGAAAACTGCAAAAAAGTGGTGAACAAAAACATATTGTTGAGCAACCAATGGGTAAAAGAGGAAATTAAGGAAGAAATTAAAAAATATCTGGAATCAAACAAAAAATGAAGACATGACATATCAGAAGTTATGGGATGCAGCAAACGTAGTAATAAATGGAAATTTATAGTGATACAATCCTACCTCAGCAAACTGGAAGAATCACAAAAGAAAAACCGAAGCCATTACCTAAAGGAACTAGAAAAAGCAGAAAAACAGAAGCCTAAATCCAACAGAAGGAAGGAAATAATAAAGACTAGATGAGAAATCAGTGAAATACAAATCAGAAAGACTATTCAAAAATCAAAGAATCCAAGTTTTTTTTGAAAAAATAAACAAAATAGACAGGCTACTAGTCAGACTCACAAAAAAGGAGAGAGAAAACACAAATGTAGAAAATCAAAAATGTAAAAGGAATAATCACAACAGAGGCAACAAAAATGCAGAGAACTATGAGAGCATACTATGTACAAGTATATGGCAACAAACAGAATAACCTAGAAGAAAATGGACACATTTCTGGAAAGGTACAGTATCCCAAAACTAAACAGAGAAGAACTAGAAACCACAAACAGATCAATCACATGAAAGGAAATTAAAACAGTGATCAAAAATCTTCCCCAAAACAAAATCCCTGGACCAAACAGTTTCACCAGCAAATTCTACAAAGCATTCAAAGAAAAATTGATTCCAATCCTCCTTAAGCTATTCAAAAACAAGAAGAAAATGGAAAACTACCAAAGTGGTGGAGGAAATGGGATGAAGGGAATTAACTGTAAAGGAAGGGGAAAAAAAGGGAGGAATATTAGTAAATCTACTGTGCTATTTGTAAATGTGAAAATACCACTATTTATATCTCAAAACTAGTCATTGTCAAAATGAAACATCCCTTCAATAATAATAAAAAAAATTTTTTTTAAAGAATTCAAACAATGAAGCAAATTTTTGTAAAAGGTGCTTGGAAGACATGCAAAGGTTTGACAGGATAAGGTTGAATTTCAGAGAAGAGTCAGTTCTTCACCTAGAATCACAAGAAAGAGAAGACTCCAGCAATGTCAAATCTCTATTTGAAGCTTCTCAAATTGAAATCAATTCAATATTAAAAATGTTAATATTAGTGTTATATATGAGCACCATTATCAAGATAAAGTTCTTCAGATATAAATATGTACCTTCTGTGTGATGTGTAGGTATTTTCTGCACACATTTTTTTACTGAAACATTTTCTTAGGTATATGGATTTGCAAATTTCAGTGCTGAGTAGACTTCTCTTACCTTTTCTTCCATAAATCTGTGATCATTTAAGTTTTAAGAAACCACAAAAATAGACTGTACATTTTATTTACTACTCATGCTACTACTACTTACAAATTTTTGTGTTATAAAATGAAGTGCTATCAATTATTAGAGTAAAAAGTTTCTTCATTTTCACCATTGATTTCTTTTTAAAGTCTCTCTCTAAGATAATTTAAAAATTAAAACATTGACAAGGTGAGTTCTGGGAAGCGATGCATACACCTCAAATTGCAGCAGAAATTGAATCAGTCAGGTAGATTTTTATACATGACCTGAAGACAGAAGAAAATTACAAACAAAAAGAAATTCACACCTGGAGTAAAATGCTAATCCCATTTAAGAGTCATTTTTGGATCCTTGATTACAGTGAAATATCATGAGCACGTATTTTTCAAAGGGAAACAAAATGCACACAGTATGAAGGCAAATCAAGAAAGGTAATGTTTCTAAAATTGGCTGTAAACTCTAATACCACTATATTTTCTATCACATACTTAGAAAACATGTTCTAAGGGCAAAACAACCATATTTTCCTGTTTTGTTTTGATTAATATTGTTTGATTGACACTAAAACTTGTTGATAGACTATCTTCTTTCAATATCAATGTGAAGACTGTAGAACCAGGTTTGCAAAAGTCAAGTACAGTGAAAGTCTGAGCAGCCAGAAATATAGCCCTATTCATGCCTTATAGAGAGAATGTTGCTGTCACTGCATATCATGATCTTAGGCAAGCATACCATGGGCAGTGCTGCTACCATGGAAACTTTCATCTTACCCTAGGGTTCAATGGCCACCAACACAGCAAAACTTGCCAGTCAGCCCCAACTCTTTATATCACAGGCTCAGGATTCAATACCCTGATGCAGGCATCAACGGATTAGGCATGTACACTTGTCCATCTTCTAGCCATGAAGTAGCTATAAAAGGAAATATCTGACTCCCTTCAGCTTGTGTGGGGTTCTCCCAAAACACAAAAGGTAGATGGAGACTGGGCAGCTAATCCTAACAAATGTCCACCATAGAGTATTACTTTACGTCTGATAAGTGTATCTAAAAACTGTTCAGGAGGGTGGTATAGAATGTCTTTTTACATTAAAAAAGAAAAAAAAATAGGTAAGAATTTTGTTGTATTTTAATGTTTCAGAAGTATTTCTAAATAACATTGCAAAGAGATGTTGATTGTTGGAATACTTTTGCAGGAGAAAATAGAGGCTAAATTTCACCTTCTGAGCAATCTTCATAATTTGCACATTAAGGAGGAAAGAAAGGCATTGCAACTGCATTAGAATAAAGGCCTTAATGAGCTAATGCGTAATAAGTAACCCCTGGAGAATTTGAAAAGAGAGAATGGAGCAGCTGTGACAATTTATGCTTTCTTGCTCTAAAGTTCTTAGAAACTTTAAGGCTGAGGTTTGACTCTTACTGGATGACACTCAGAAGATATTCTCTGTCTGACCCTTCTCAGTAGATATTTGAAAACGAGGAACTATGTTCTCACTTTCAGGGGAAGAGAAGTAAAATCTTTTTTGCAGGCCCTGGATTCATTCACTCATTTATTCAATGACATGCATGTTGTGAATCATACCATTCACCAGTGAGCAAGGTGGACAGAAACCATTTTTTCTTCTTTGGCTTCTTTTCATACATGACTTTCCCTTCCTCTGGACACTGAGGTATGTTTCTTTGAGAGGATACATTATGCTCCCTTATGAAGTGAGTAGGGATGAATCAGAAGTGTTTTACCTTAATAAATTTGAATCATGAGAATATTCAGTTCAACCCTAAAGAATAGTCTTGCCTGACACAGTCTCAACTCAGTTCTCTTTTACCTGGTCAGGTGATAAACCCACACATGAGATCAGGAGAACGGAAACCACTTTGGAATTTATGTTGCTTATATGAACTATCCTTCTGCCTCTGAGAGTTTGTGTGGGTTAAGAAATCAGAAGTCTATTCAGTGAGAACAGTTTGGGTTCCATTTACCAGTAAGTTATGAAGAACTGTGCTCATAAATTGTCCCTTCTCTAGTGTGTGCATGCTGACTCTGTGTTAAAATGACAACTAGAGCATATGAGAAGTTGGCTTGAGACTTCAATGATTTCTCTCTTCTTTAGAATCCTTCTTATTCAAAAATTATCATATGTAAATATTTTATAAGTGTTCTTACTGACTTTGTCCTATAGCAGACAATAATCAAAACATTATAGTCATTGAATTACAAACTCATATCCAAAATAATTTCACTAATATGGACTTGCTATAGGAAAGGACAATTAGGCAAATAGAGTAGAAATAAATAATCTTCAATATAATGCTAAACTAAGCTAAACTATTCATGATGATGAAATAATAACTGCTAATGTTTATTGAGTATTCCTACTTTCCAACATGATTCTAAACACTTGTCATATCATTCCAACTCAGCCTCTGAAGTATTGATTGAAAATTTTCAGTGCCCTGTATTTCATTTGCTGGAGCTAGAAAGTTACATCATATTGATTCTTCATTCAACCACAGAATTAGTGGAGAAAATGTTATGTTAGCCATGTTGATGGGCTTAGAGGATGGTGTGCCAGGCAAAGAGATGTGGATCTGAAAATGGGACTCATGAATTGCCATGATTAAGATAAAAAAGTATTGTTAGATATGAAAAGCAAGGCAATAGAGATAACTCAATTATGTTTTCAGATAACGGTAAGAAAGAAAGATTCATGGAGAAAACAATAGGGAGTCAGCATTTGGACTGAACTAGAAAAGAGACCAGCAAAACATTAAGCAATGATAGAAATCTGAAGTGGTTGAATGGGGAGGTTTGAGCAATGAACATGAGAAGTAGGGGTTCCCATGGGCCAGGTGGGGGAATCAGAGCTGAGGCATAAAACTAACTCTGAAAAGACACAAGGATATAAAGAGCTAAAACCAGAACCAGCAGGAGAACATGGAAGAATGGATGTGGGTATGGAAAAATAGCAACAAAAGAGACATTTCTAAGGCAGAATCAAAAAGAGGGACTTTGGTGTCTGCAAATATTGTCTATAGAGCTGTCCTTTATTTTAATAATCGCTCTTGTTAATCTGGTCCTTACCAAAAGTAGCCACCCAAATTTTCTGTAAGTCCTAGCATTCTCTTTTGCATATACTGGTTCCTTCATTGCTAGACTTTCTCTGTTGTCAGAGCTGTATCCACAGTTATCCTTCCTCTTCAGTGTTACTACTTCAAACCTTATTATCCAAGGGTAATTTAGTCAGATTCTCCCTTTGACAAAAGGGATACGGGCCTCAGGGTCCAGACAGACTCAGATGACCTCAGAATTCATGGTAAGAAATTTGCAGCCCAAGAGGTCAAGTACATCTCCTCAGTGTCTGAGAGAATCCAGCAGTTCATCAGAGAGCTGAGAGATCCAGAGGATTATAAAGGACTGAATAATGGTCCCCAGTGAACATCCATGTCATCATCCTTGGAACCTGTGAATATCACTTCGTCGGGCTAAAAGGTCTGCAAATGCGATTAAGTTAAGAATCTGAAGATAGAGATATTATCTGGATTATTCCAGTGATTCCTAAATATAATCACAAGTATCCTTATTAGAAAAAAAAGTAGGAAATTTGAGTACAAAAGAGAAGTCTATATGAAAAATAGGCAAAATTAGAGTGATACCACCGCAAGGAAAGAAATGTCAGTGGCCATCACCATCTGAAAGAAGTCAGGATCAAATTTTCACCTGTAATCTCCAGAGGAAACCATCCCTGCAGGCATGTTGATTTTAACTCTCCAAAATTCATTTTGGACTTCTGACTTATAGTACCATAAAAGAGTAAGTTTCTGTTGTCTTAGTAATTGATTACTGTAGTCATAAGAATCTAATATTAGGCTCTTTTCTCAGTTTTCTAAGAGGGACAGTTAAAATCAATTATTAAAAGGAAAAAATCTAGTATTGATTCAAAGGAAAGACAACTTTCACATTTTCTTCAAGAATCCAAAATAACACGTGTATCTATTTCCAGCCTTGCTCTACACATCACACAGTCTTAATCCCACACTGTCTTCCTCTCCATGCCTATCCTCCAAACCCAGATACTCTGCTGTCTGTCTACACTTCTCAGTTTGCTCTTCCACAGTGTCCCTCCTCTGCTGACTTGGGGACTTCTGTCAGAACTGTCCCTTGTTCTTCCTTCTTAAAATGGTGATCCATCTTTTGACATAGCAGAAAACTTACTTCCTTTCCAGTCTGTCCTTATATCTACTAAATGAATTACTCTCTCCTTGGTGTTCCTCTGGTTTAAGAACCCTGAACACCAATCACCTCTTATTTATTATTTATGTACCAGGTTGTGAATTCCTTGAGGATGGATCATCTGTATTCTCCTTCCCAGCAACACACTTACTAGGTGTTGGGTATTAGTGGGAAAGTTGTATTTGATACATGAGCCTTTTTTCTCTCCTCTCAGGCCCACATTCCAAGGTCTGCTTTTTTTTCTTATCCTGCCCCACTTTAAAAATCAAGTTCATATGCCCCATGGATATCTTTAAGTTAAATGAGAAATCATTTCCTTAAATTTAGTTATAAATTTCACACTACATAAAAAATTAGTAGCTACAGAGACCGTATGTTCAATGAAATCCAAAGGATAGACAAGTCTGTCCATTTGAAAGTCTCTTTTGAGGCTAATTTGAGTTCCAGATGAGATTTGATACTCTGGGCAAAATAATTTCAGCATCCTACCTCTCTCTTCCCTCTAGTAGTCCTATTTTAGCTTAAAATATGGAGCTGAGCATAAATAAGTAAATGTATAAATAGGTAGTAGCTATTGATGCTGTTAGATTTGCATCCTGTATCTAATACATACATCCAAATAAGGTATCTAAACTGTGATGGGGAGATGCACTTTTATATCAAGATTTAATGATAATGAAAACATTGACTTTATTTAATATTATATCATTTATTACTAAATGACCTTAGATAATTCATCAAAACAAGGTTCAGTTTCTGCAACCATAAAATGGGAATAAATCACTGTATTTTGATGCTTTATGACAACTATCAAGCGTATGTAATAGAACCTAGCATACAGTGAGAGTTCACTGAACACTATTTATTATTACTATCCCCTCTTAAATGTCCCCTACTTTCTTAAGAATGAAGTTCTTATAACAATACCTTATACATGTCCTCAGTACCAAAGTCATACTGTGAAACAATCATTAAGAAATCAAGCAGACATACCAGTGTCTTAAGTCCCTCCTGGCACCTCTGACTCAGTTGGATACCTACCCTGTGAGATTCAGCCCCTTATTTCAACTGTTCTGTTCTCCAAGTCATTTTAGAAATAATCACCCTCACCATCATTCTGATTTTAATAGCCTATTTGCATTTCACTCTATGAGATTTCCAAGTGCCTAGTATTTTAGACTTTTTCCTACAGGAACTTAAAATTGGAAAGATCACAGATGGAATAGACTGTTTTACTGGGATCAGAAAAGCTGGACTCATCAAAAATGAGGGTCAATGTGGGGAACATAAAACAAGAAAATCTGAGAACATGGTCAAGATTTATTAGTAAGCAACAGTCTGCTGCCTTCTTCCACAGTCTCCTCCCGGCTAGCAAGTCTGTTTTGGTCCAGGTCCTAGATTTTTCTCTTGCAGAATCTGCAGAATGGGTTAAGAGGCAAAGAGCAGGAGACGGAGAAGGAACCTGTAAGAGTAATGAGAGGTTGCACAACATGCATAATAAACGGCTTAGGGCATGCTGAGTCAGGGAAGAAAACCCTTTCAGGCTCAGTAGTGAAGGAAATTCTGCTCTTTGTTATGGGAAAGGATGCAAGGCCTGAGAGAACTGAAGAGGCACCAATGTAGAATCAGATCCCCTTGAAAGTTCTTTAAAAGATGAAAGTTTTTAAAAAATGGATTTCTTTCTTATTTATATATTCATGCTAATTGATTTCTCCTACTTGAGCTCCCAGGAAAAAACAGAAGCCCCTCATTTTATATAAGAAAATAGAAGATGCATTAATTAATAATCTGTTCAAGCGGAACCATTTAGGAAATTAACAGGGCACCAACTTCCTTACTCTCTAACAGGAACCAAGCAACCAGCTAAGGTGGTTCCCTGGAAGCATTCATTTCTTAAACAGCTGGAAACCCAAGTTCCTGATTTGGCCTCCCAGTTCCAGATAACTTGGTCCTAACCTTGTGCCTTAACTAGAATTTTAAATTCATCCAGTTCTAATTCTGTGCTGCTTATAAAACTGATCTCTGGTCTTCTTGCCTTTTTGGCTCTTATCTTTAAGTTTTCTACTGCCCAGGCATGGTCTAGACTCCATCTCAGGGTTCTTCCTCCACCTGAGCTCACTCTGTCCCCCCAGAAGATTTAAGATCAAGATGCGATTTGGATAATATATTTGGTATTAACCAAGAAAGGTCCCATGGAAGGGAGGGAGTCTCATAAACTATTTAAATAAAATATTGAAATTTTTAAGAAGAGATTGAATACAGCTTTGCAACCGTTTTTTTGTTGATCAGAGTTTGAATGTACATGGGTGCTTAGGGGCTAGAACAGATTGAAAAAAGGACTGGGGCAAATTTGCCTGATAATGAAAGTAGAAGCTAGACAGGAGGAAACTCGAGGAAAAAGTTCATCTTCTGGCCTTTTTTGGAAGTGGTTATTTTCCTACATTGAAATGCATTCAACTACTCATTGCTATGAGCTAAGAGAGCAGTAGGTGAGCCCCATATTCATATACTATCAAAAAAAGCAAGTGATTGATTAAGCCAAGAGCTGGATTGTCTTTGAGTCTGGCTGAAGAGATAGCAGGCTTGAAAAGACAGCAGCTGTCTCCATTTTTTCCACAGAACTTTTGTTGGAACAATTTTTTCCCTTTCTTTCTATTTAAAATTTTTGCCAAAACACTGCTGCTCTGCCTGCCTGTCCTTTAGCTGGGCATTTTGTGTGGGAGTGATTGAAGTGGGCAATTCGATTCTCCTCTTAGCTTCTCTTCATTTTCCTTTGGAAGACATTTATTTCTTCATGGAGCAATAAAGAGGATTTTTGAGCAGGAGGAAAAATTCATTTCATTTTATCCTATTTAGATTCAGGATAGATCATGGAGATGTGTGCTTCCTGTAGACTGATGATTTTCAAGAGGAAGACAGAAAAAGCATTTTTATTAGCTAGTATAAGACACAAAAATAAAAAATATTCCCTTAGCCTTCTGTCCACCTTATGGGGTTGCTACCATGTTTAACCATTCTGTCTCACGTATTTCTCAAGTGAAACACAAAATATTCAAAATTACGTGTTTACCAATTATCTTAATTAAAGACTGCTACACTGAACTCTCTGTGGAATATAAATATCACATCAAAGTATTCATCCATTCATCCCTAACTTTGTCATTAATAATTGCTGAATACAGTTAAGTCTCTACCCTAACTACAGGTATACTAGTGCTAAATCAATGTTCTCTCCATAAACTCCACATTTGATCACTCTTCTTACTTTGTCCACTAAGAATCACTCTTCTTAATTGTAGGAACATGTGATGAGAATGGTATGATCTTGAGTAGATTCTCAGAATGCTGCCTGAATTTACTAAGGAGAGAACTGAAAATCACTTATCCTAACTCCAAGATATTCTGAGATCTAAAAGTACACTTCACATTTACCAAAAACTTTCCTGTTGAGACTAAAATGTATTTCATGGGTCTAATGACTTCATTTTGTTACTCTGCACTCGCCAAATCTGGGGGCACCTACCAATGAGCCCTAAATATGAATCTAATAAACAGATATTTCTACCTTAAATTAAACAGAGCCAATTTAATGAACTCATAGAGATGTACTATTGGTATTCTTTATGCAGAAGTGGTTGGTCATGCCATCCTCCATTTCAGAAAAAAAAATTACATGAACTAAAAATCACATGGCTATGTAAGTCTTTATGTCAACATTTCAACACCGGACACGCCTTCTATATTCACAGTCTGTAAATGCCTGTATCCTGCACTCAGTACACTCTCCAAGAGCCATTGGAGACACCTGGACATGGTCATCACAGAAACTGACAAAAGGAAGTAGTCATCAGTCACATGGTAGCATTCTCCAGGTTCTCTGATACGGGAAATACTGTTCATGAACTGCTGTAGATATTCATGAGGAGCCATACTTCCTTCTTGTAAAGTTTTCATTTTACAAATGAAATTGAACATATAAGTGGAGTGAATTTTTAACCTCAGCCTGATTATCTGTTACCAGCCTAGCCCAGACAGTCCTGTCTTCTAAAATCAGTCACTCTGTGTTTAGAGAATGTAAACCAGTTTAAATATAAGCCTTAATTAAATAATTGCTTGGGTAAATCTGCTGCCAAAATTATTCTGAAATAAATAACATTCTATGCAACATTTTGCCTAGAAGACTTTTGATAAACATGGATTGAGTCAGCAGTTGAAGATAAATGAACATGAATGACTTTTGCACTGATTCACAGCTAGGATTATCTGTCTTATTAGATTATTCTCACCATTTCTCCCTTCCATTAGTTAGATCATTGAAAACCTACAATAACTGAGTTGCTCTAAGAGCACACAAAGTGACAGTCAGAATGCCAGAAAGGAAAATAGGTTATCCATTTCCCAAAAAAACGTGTTATCTTTAGAGCTCCCTGTTGTATATTCACAAGAAAGGTGAGATAAGCCTAGAGAGTAACCAACTGTAACATGCATAATGTCTTGCACTCTTTAATGGTTCTAATAAAGAAAGAAAGGAAAGGAGGAATGGAGGGAGGGAGGGAGGCAGGAGGGAGGAAAGAACATTTATTAAAAAGCTGTACTGTGCCTTTGATTTTGTATATACTAACTTACCTACAGGTCCTGCTAAAAGACATCCCAAACCTAAAAAGTATATGATTTATTTCCATTTTAAAAATAAAATTGAGACTCAGAAAAATAAGTAGTAAAATAATTCTAAAATTAGCTCAGGAAAAGCAAAACTCTGTGTTTGAGGAAATTATGTGCATATAGATCATACTGCTGCCAGAATTACTATTAATATTGCCTTACTGAGGGTCATATATTGCCAGGCACCATTCTTAGTGCTTTATTTTCATTTGTTCTTGATACAGGCACTGTAATTTACCCCATTTTACACTGGGACAGAGAGATTAAAAATTTGTCCTAAATCACACAGCTAGTTAATAGTCAATCCACGATTCAAATCCAGGCAGTCTAGCTTCGGAGTATGTGTTCTTAAACACTATGTTATAGAGCTCCTCAAACGGGACAACAGAAACTTGGAACTTGGAACTTACAATAAAGCCATCAGAAATAAAGCTGCTCTGTTTTGCAGATTCAATATCATTTTTATTCTCTCTCTCTCTCTCTCTCTCTCTCTCTCTCTCTCTCTCTCTCTCTCTCTCAACAGTACTGTTAAATAGAACATTCTACAAAGATGGAAATCATTCCTTTTCTGCTCTACTGTATACTATTATTGAAACTGACCACATATGCCTATTAAGCACTTGATATATTGCAACTGAAAGAGAGGAGTTAAATTTTTAACTTTATTTAATTCAAATTTTAATAGTCACATATAGTGGGTGGCCAAATTGAGTGAAGAGTATACTTATAGAGACTCTACTGAAACAGTAATAGCTATGGCAAAAGCTAACATTTTTTGAGCATTTTATTAGATCATTTAAGCCTCATAGAAGTCCTGTGTGGTAACCTTTCCTATTTTACAGATTCAGGAAAATTATGTTATAGAAGGTTAGTGGCTTGTCCAATACCATACCACACATAAGTGTGACATGTAGGATAGAAATTCAGAGTTGAAGAAAATTGACTTAAGACAAAAGATAGGAAGCACAGACCTTTTGAAAGAGATGACGAATTTAGGGGTCATGTCTAGTTTTTCTTTTAATGTTATCCCTAGGGCCTGACTCTCAGTAGCAGATGTTTAATAAAAACTTGTTGAATGAAAGAGTGAATAAATACATAGTTAGAATCTTAGTCTATGCTATAAAGGATTGTATCCAATTGTCCTTCATTTTTGCTAAGAATAGTCGAGAGATTTAGATAAAATGAAAAAAACTCCCTGTCACTGAAATGTGGTTCTGGTGGATATTAAAATTTATATTCTAGAAGTATGTAAAAATAAGATTTCTCCTAATCAAAATGCAGTGAATTTAATATGCTCCCACCTACAGAATAAGAGATTGATTAAGTTCATCCCTCATCCCTTTGAGATAATCAGTCATTCTTAAATGTAAAAACCATATCCTAGCATATAAAGAAATGGCAAGTATTTGTAGAACGATAAAAGAAATTCTTGCCAAATACATTTCACTCAGACATTAAGTCAAGGACTGTCTATTTGTTCTAATCACAGGTCTGCGGATTAAGAAATTTACAGCAAATCATTTAGTGGTTATTAAAAACTACACATATTATGATTCTTTGTTTCATTTATAAAACTATCTGATCCGAAAACATCCATGGTCTCCATCCAGTTTTTATGAGAGATTTCTACATGCTTTGTAATCCTCAAACAATTACATGGTCATTTACTAATACTGATTTAGAAAACCTAATGGATGCTTTAAAGAAAATCTGAACTGTTAAAGTCAGTGCTATCAAAATGGCGTCTTCTACATGAATGATGAGTCGCAGTCATCGCTCATCCTGTTTGATCTGTGATGCTCTCTGGAGCAGGGTCACATCGTCCTGTCTCCTGATCATCATAATATTCTTAAGTTGGCATAGCACCTCCAGGGGACAGCTTCAACAAAATTCGTTGAATGAATGAATAAATTTTAAGATGGTCAAATATATGACATTTTTCTAAATTTTTAGCTATGAAATCTTAGTTCAGGGTAAATTAAAATTTTGTCTACATGTTAGTCAACTCAATAGGTTTGTCTCCTTGGTAGCATGAGCCAAAATACACAGATCAAGTTTTTTAAACAACTAAAGATTTACTACTTACAACAAGCAAGAAAAGAGGGAGATAGTTCTCAAAAGGCATGGTCTTCTTAAGTATCGTATTTATGCAGACTTTTAGAGGTACTGGCTTAAGGAAGTGAATATTAATTGGCCCAAGACAGTGCGATGAGTCATGAGCAAGTGAGCAACTGAGGGTGATGGGTTCCAAGTCTATGGTGGGTCATTGCTGTCCTTAGGTCATATCAATTTTGCACATGCTCACACCAGCGGGTAGAGCTCAGCTATTATGTGCATGCTCAGGATGCAGGTCAAGTAAGAGGAAGAAGAACTCCCCAAGGGTAGGGTTATTTTTTTCCATTATGCATTTAGGGCTGGGACTACTAGCATACAAGCACCACACAAGACAACAACCCCATTATACCAGCTTTTCAATAGGAACTTCTTTGGAAATTCAATTAAGGTTGAGTCAGGAAACAGAAAGCACTTGAGGTGTTTCAACTATTGGATATTGGGGGGTTATTAAGAGACTAGAAAAAGCAAGAAGCCAAACAGGGAGAAGATAGTGTTTATGGACTCTGGCCTTCTTAGAGGAAGCTGGAACAGCAGTACCTTCTCCACGGGATCTGGAGTCCTGAGGTAGACTCAGCAGCTATGGCTGCAAAAGCTACTCCAAGAAGCGAGAAGGAGGAAATAGACTATAACTTACTCCCTTATCTTTCCCTTCAGTTTTCCACTGTTTGTCTGCACTGGTCTTCTTAAAAACCAAGAGATGAGGGGACTTGAGAAATACTGCTTCCTGAGTTACTGTATAGGGCAGAGAAGGTCAGCAAATTCATCTGAGAAAAAACAAACTATATACTTTTCTTATACCTTCTAACAAAGTTAGCCTCTCCTTCCTATGTACTCTCATAGCACTTAAGACAGAGAATTATAGCACCAGTATGATGTACTTTAAACTTTATGTGAACACCCTGACTTACAGAATGTTCTCAAAGACCTACCAGTCTCTCAAATCTTCCTTGTTCCAAATTATCAAATCTTACTTTAAAAGCCACTGACTGGCAGTGAATGTGATTACCCATCAGCACAGGCAGACAGCTTATTTTCATAGTCACGGATATGAAAGTCTAATATATTATTAAACCTAGTATGTTACACATGAGGCTCTATCCACAGTGCCCCATAGTTATACTTGTCTTCAAGGGGGTTACACTCTACGGGGGGCACAGTTGGACCATTCAGGGATCATTGTGAAGACTTTACCAAGTTAAAGTTATGCAGAGGATGCTGTGGAGTCAGAGTTGGTACTCCTTTCAGCATGGGGGTCAGGTAAGCTTCTGGATGCATGAAAGATGAGATTGAGCCAAGTAAGGATAGACAAGGAGCTGCACACGTACACAAAGAGTTGTTAGATCAATTCTGCATGTTGTTCAGTATGACTAGAGCTAAAGTGTGGGTGTTGATTCTGGGACTAGTCAAAAAACGTTTTGTAAGTATTCAGTTTGCCTGCATTGGGGAGGTACTGGTGTCATGTGGCCTACTCTGGCTGCTTCCTGGGAGGAGCTTTACAGAGAGTGAGACTGAATGCAGTAGAAGGGTAGTATATAGTTTATAGAAACAGGCAGACAAGTACCCTAAACACATATGTAAAATGGAATTCACATCACCATGGCTTCTAATGATGAAAATCTGAAAACTTAATGCTCAATTTTTGTGTTTCATGTCAAAGTTTTATTCAGATTTTCAAATCTTATGTCAAAATGTGATTTTTGTGCATTCGTTTTCTACACTTCTTTTATAACAGATTATCTGTTAGACATCTCACTAAACCTGGAGCAGCTCATTGGATGATGCTTTCAGGATAGAGACTTTTAACATCCTATATTCTCTCCAATCACAGAACTATCACTATCTACCCCCTAAACTTTATAATAGCTGTTTTCTTAAAGAGTGAGGATGTATTTAACTATACCCAACATTCCTTCTCTGATTATATTAATCTCATATTGTGTAGTCACTTTCTCCTATATTTTCATTAATTTTCCAGATAATCAGAAGTGAGTTTTTCCTTATTTTCCAGGTAATAGGAATGAATTTCACACTCATGACTGCACTATTCTCTCTATATCTTGAGAGAAATTTTTCGGTCTAGCAAAAAATAAGTATTTTATTAGATAATATGCAGGTGGTTGACTATCATATCAGTTTTGTATCTCTGATTACTTACTTGATGGCTGTACCATACTAGATGGTCAATAAATGAATAGTGAGGTTAGCAAGTCAAGTTGCATTTGTAAAAAATACAATTTCCTAACAATGGACAGATATCATTTTTCTTAATAATTTCTCATCTCTGTGCCAGTATTTTATTTTTAAGCAACTTTTTAATCTATTGTAACTATCCTCCACCAAGCTGTACATAATATGCTATATGTCAAAATGATTCCAGTGTTCCATGGCATATCATTGGTTGCATTGTGTTGCTCAAAAAAAAATTGAATCTAACCTCCAGTACTGTGTTAACAGTGTCTGTACATCATGAAGTTACAATGAGGTAATTAGAGTGTGCCCTAATTCAATATGAATGCTAGCCTTAATAGAAAGATAACCTTATTAAAGACACATTCACAAGAGGACTGCCATGTGAAGACGAAGGCAGAGATTGAAGAGATGCTTCAATAAGCCTATGAACAATGATGATTGCCAGGAAACCACAGTGAAGTAGGGGTGAGGCATGGAACAGATTCTCGGAGGAAGAATCAGTCCTGATCACACAATGATCTCAGAATTCTAGGCTTCAATCAATTGAGACAATCAATTTAAGCCACCCAAAATGTGTTCCTGTAGCTCCAGGAAGCAAACACATGGACTGTTGAGCATATCTGTTATAGTTCTTACCACTCATTACTTTAGTTAAATATTTATGTATCCATCGCCACACGTGATTATGAAATATTTGATATCAAATATTATATCTTTGTCATCTTTTTAATCTTGGTATCTCCTGCATAAGCACACTAGTGATTGGAATTAATTATGCTTTTGATTTACCCTTCTATAACTCCAGTCCATATCCAATCTATTTCCTGGAACAATGTGTAGTCCTCCATTATTTCGGTTCACTGAAATACAGTGATAACTATGAGAAAATTTCTTGTTTCTTTGATTAATATTTCAAGCTTCTTTTGCTTAAATTCCTCTTTGTTCTATACTTACATGTAAACAGGATTGGTACCTTATTCCTTTTGACTGGTTTACTTGATGTATTCTTATGAGAATAACAGGGCACTTAATCATTTTTGTTCATTGTTGTTTTCATGTTTCTTTTTTTTGTTCAGATCTATTATTATTTGTAGAATTGTGATTTATACCTTCTTTTCTTAACATGTTCTTCTTGCTACCACTTGAATTAAAGCTTAATTTTAAGCTTCTGTTATATGCAAAGCACTGCACTAGGTATTAAAGATGCAGAGATAAATAAGATATTGCCTGTTTACCATGCAATTCGGTCACTTTCTTGAACAATTTTTTTCTTCCCTGTCTTCACTGAATGCTGTTTTGCTCCTTATTATTTTGTTAGCAGAAACCGTATACCAGAGTACTAAATTATTTTATTTCCCTACTTATACCCATCCAGTTACTTCCTGTTTTTTCCTATCTTCTTTCCAAAATCATTACTTAGAAAAAAGAATAACGTATCCCATGGCTATAATTCCATCATCTTTGTATTCAGATCTGCCAAATCATTAGAAATATATGTTAACTTCATTTTTATAGAAACATGCAATCGCAAGGGTTTACACAAGTTAACAAATATTTGCATTTGGTAGTTGAAAATAAGAGGGGCATTGCATTTTGTCAGACTCCCTTTTCTTTTTATGTTATGACATATGTATTTCTTGGTATGACATCATGCACTATTATCTATCACTTTGTGTGTGTGAGTGTGTGTGTTTGTTTGTGGGGGTGGGGGTGGGTATGTGTATCTAGCAGAAGGGCTTTAGGTCACTTTCTCCTGAGTTTCCAGGATTCTGTTTACTCACTAATATTTAAAAATTCTTCTTCATATTCTCATAAAAATAGTACATTGTTTCCTCTTCAAGCAGAGTTTCATGCTGTGCTGTAATGATAATTTCTTCCTTGTCTTTTCCCCAATATCACATTCATTCACTCCTATACCTCTTAACACTGGTACTGATTTTCTTTGCGCGCCCTCTTACTTCTTCAGAATATATATATTTATTTTTTAATGTGCTTCTTGAATTATTTTCTTTTCATCTTCTCTGGGGATTTTTTATTCTCTTTAATAAACTGGAGTGCAGAGGTACATTCTTGACATCCTTTAACCTTCTTCTGAAAGAAAGATTTGTATGCATTTAGAGCACACATAATTGATGAGTATCTTAGCAGAGAAGACAAACATAACATATATTCTTCAGGTCACTGGAACAGAACTCTTAGTTCCCACATTTCCTGGATTCACGTAATCAGATGAAGCCAACTTTAGGTTCCATATAAAGAGATCTCAGAATGCCCATGTTGAAACATAAATACATTTACTCAACACAATACACATGGAGCAGAATTTTCAAGTAGATACTGTCATGCTCTATCATGCAGAATGATCCTACCCGAGAAAGGTAGTTTCAAATAATGACATTTCAAAGTGAAAATTTTATTAGAGGAATTTTTTTAACACTAAAAGTTCACCTGCAGAACTATAATATTTTTTATGATTACAACTTGCTTTTCTTAGACAAAGACGAAATATTTATCATTCCCTTTGTGCTAGAGATAATGTGCAGATGACATGCTCCAAGCACTTCTCCTTCAGTGCCCTAGATTGCTTAGCTTCTTATGGCCCCAGTTACTTTCTAGGTCCCCTTCAGTATCCAGCTGATCACTTAGCTGCCACCTCTCCACTCCTCCAAACAGCCATTACACACTCTTACTTCCCAAACCACAGTCTTGGCCAGTGAACTCCTGAGGCTCCACTAGTCCAGGCTACTTTTACATGTTGTTCAGCACGCACAGAATAACGGTGCTTTCTGTACTAGTGGTGTGAATTAGACTCAAAGCATTCTACTCCTCACTCTTGTATCTTTAACATTGTGAAGTTGTAGACCTTCTTTTTTTTATTTTTTACTTATTTTGTGTTTTTGTTTCAAAATATGAAAAGTGCATATTATATTATAAGTTCTTAGAGAGTAAGGCTAACCTTCAAAATTCTCTGCTAATATCTGAAACTCTGGTAAACTGTTTGCAGTGATGATACTGTCTGTGTGTAGGAATGAGAGAACAGATATACAAGCATAGTCCTTCCAAATGAACAACTATCCATTGAACACCTTTTATAAAAAAATTTCATTGCACTCTCTCAACTATATAATTTTCTTATTGTGCACAGTTATACATAGGTCTTCTTTAAGTTAAACATAATCTGTAAAGTGTCTATTTAATGTCCACAGAGTCTACAAATTGGTGTTTGGAAAATATATGAATAGATGAACGATTCAGAGAGGATCTTGCATTCAAAGACACATAGGCCTCCAAGTCTACTGGCAGTCTTCCTCTCATGTTCCCCTAATACTCTAAATCAAATATGGTCATGGCAGCCCTTTCTGCCCATGAGAGCTCTACTCTCATGCTTTCCCTTTCTTTATCCACTATTTTCTCTGATGAGTTTAAACTTGTATAACTGCATAAATAAATAAAGAGTCAAAAAATATGCGTGTCTTGTCAGTATAGTTTTCTTTTTCAGGTACATTTCTCTCTCTCTCTGTTACCAAGTATTCTAGAGGGTTCTTACTTATTCCTCAAGATACTGTTCAGCATCTCCTCTGAAATTTTTCCTTACATTCCTGATCCATCCTAAACAGATGAGAATTGGTCCAATGATGTTCCACAGCTTTTTATAAATGCTCCTATTGGCTCTGGGGCCCATGAATAAAACTATTTATATACCATGTTCTTTATTTCTCTCTGTTGTTTTTGGATGAAGAGAATATGTCTATTCAACCTACCCATTCATTCATTCAGATAATATTGCCTTCATCCTTAATAATGTTTTAAACACTGTGCCTGATAAGAGGTATTCAGCACCCATTAGAGAGAGCAAATAATGAAAAAGAAATAACATCATGGTGAATATATTCTCAAACTCAAATAGAGGCTGTCAAAAATGCCGGTAAAGTAAGTTCTTCTAAAAATCAATAAATATTAATAAATATAAGTCAAGAAGATACTACATAAAATCAATAACTACATGAAGAAAAAAAATTTAGGGCCTTATTGTTATAATGTTATGAGAAAACGATGATGATGGCTTCTTGGTGTCAAGCAACAGAAAAGTAGGTAAACAATTGTCAAAGTCTTCTTTCATATTTTCTTAGTGCCCAGCCAGTGGTCTTTTCTATACTAAAATTTAGACATCGGAATTTGTTGCACTGGTTGTAACTGAAGAAGACGGAATTTCAGCCAGAGAAAAAGAGGGATGTTAAGCCAAAAACAAAAACACTTTAATTAGCCGTTTCATTTCAAGATATTGAAACAGCTCCAATCCAAGGAAATCAAGGCCTTCAGAGTCAGAGCAGCTTTTGAAAAAAGGATAAAGATGTTTCATTTACTTAGGAGCTTGACTGAAATCCAATTTGGAAAGGAAAATCTAAAACTTTTTAGAATAATGAACCTGGTGATAAAAACTGTTGTTTTCCTTAATATGAGAAGACTTAGACTTTGCATGAAGCCTATTTTAAAATTTTTCAAACTTTATAATCAGCTCAGGTTTTTAAATGTCTATATTAAATGACTTAATTAATTCTCAACATTGTGTTCTGTGAAAGATTCTGTTTAGAATAAGTTGCTTGTATCCTCCTTAATGAAAGCTTGATTGTATAAATCTTGTGGACAAATTGTTTTCTCCTGACAGTTTGGAAATAAAAGCTATATCTGAGAGAATTTAGACTCAGTTATATCATTTTAATAACAAAAATATGTTTGAGGGAGAAACTTTTAATTAGATTATCTGAAATAACTGACATTAATCTCAGTAGGAAGTCAGAAAGAAAGTGTTTAAATATTCTCTTCTCCTACTTGTGAAACCCAATGATCTTATTTTTAAAGGGAAGAGAAGAGGATAAATATTGATCTTTAATATGCGTGAGATTAAAAGATAAATAAGAGAAAGCACCTAGTTTCAGAGGATATTTTAGGTTACTCAAAAACTTGGAAGTATTTTATCTAGAAATTTAGAATCTGAAATTATTTTTCTACAGTTCAACAATCACAAAAAAGAAAAATTACAAAAATTCCAACTGTGTTATCTATTATCTACACTATTCATTATATGATTAAGTCTTTATTTATAGCACCATTTTTTGAATAGTC
This sequence comes from Solenodon paradoxus, assembly GCA_004363575.1. Taxonomy (NCBI): domain Eukaryota; kingdom Metazoa; phylum Chordata; class Mammalia; order Eulipotyphla; family Solenodontidae; genus Solenodon; species Solenodon paradoxus. The sequence continues at coordinate 186,234 of RJWH01002301.1, forward strand.
AACATGATTTTCCATGCCAAAATATGGACTCTGGAAACAGAAGAAACTTTTGATATGAAATTTTCATCTTAACATATTCATGCCCATCTTCCAAATTCTTAGAGTTATCCAAATACAGGGTGTTTCTAATACATGCCTACTTTGATGCATCTTGCTCCATCTATATGTTCCATCTGTTTCTCCTTTGTGCTCTCACAGCTGCTTATGGGAATTTTCCCCAATAATTTATCTTATTTGTTTTGTTTTCATGTCCATCTCTTCCAGTGGACTTCAAACAGAAAAGACTTTGCTCCATTCATTTTTTCTCTTTCCAGAACTTTATGGAGTCTTGTAATTGAATTAAGTGTCTAATTAAATTGATAAAAGAAAAACGGTCAAGACCAAACCTCCAATCTTGAGCAATATTTTTGCCTTGTAAGCTTATCTCTCTCACTTGTAAACCACAAACTCCCTATATTTAGGAGATCTCTCCTGAGATATTTTGGAACACAAAAGGAAAGGAATATTTGGGCAGTATCAATTCATTTCTTATATATCTATTTAATGTACTATTGAACAGATGGGAAGGAAAACATAAGAGTATCAAAAGAATGCCATTTTATACTTTTTCTGAGGTAGAATTTATCTCAGGTAAGTGTAGATCTTTTAATCTTCAGATTTTAAAGAAGGAATTAACTTGAAGCAACGGAACAATATAATTTATACTGATAACAAACCAATAAGTAATCTAGTATCATGACAGGAAGTAAAATATAATTTTATATGCTATATGTATGTGTATAACACATATGTATTTTTATATATTATAATTTCAATCTCATAACAATTCAGAATTTCCACTAAATTTTTAAAGCCACATTTTGCTGGTTGTACTATTTTGTAAAATAAGAAAGCTCTATTAGTAAAATCTTGTATGTTTTTTCAAAGCATAGTCTCAAGTGCAAAAACCACTTTACTCAAAAAAAATATGCTAGAGGGAAATTACACGCAAATGTGAAAACCGAGCTTTGAAGCTCTGCATCTTAGTCTTATGGCAGGGTAGCATCATAGAGTTTCATGATCTTATGCTAGGAATCATAGAGCGAAACATTTGATAGGACATGATTAGTCTCCTGTACCTGGTGACATTCAACATTAATCAGTCTGCTTTAGTAAGAGCAGCGTTACGGTCTCTGCAGGTCACAACACAACTATTCTTCTCTTCCCTTGGCCTATCCACCCCATATCCTCATCATCTTACGCATGAGTTTCCTGGGCTCCTGACCAATCCCAATCTATTTTCTTCTCTGTAGCAAGAGTAATCATTTAAAAATATTTATCTGACTGCATCCTTTAAACATTTTAATGACAACTAGGATGTTTAGATAAAAAAAAAGTCATCAATGATCTTTCAAATTTTCGTACTATTTTCCCTGCCTCTGGAGCCATAACCTACTACAGATCCTCCTTGCACTGCAGGCTGCAATCACTTAAGCTTTCGGTTCCCTGGAGACGCCCTAGACCCTCCCACACACAGCTCACACACAAAGTACGCTTTGCCTACTTCTGCATTCAAATCTCACCCACACGTCTATGCCATGCCTAACTGCTTTGCCTCCTCTAAACCACAAGTTGAAATTCGTTCCCTCTGATTTTGCACCCTAACCCCTCCAGATGACGCAGGCCTCTCTGAAACATGCCCTGCTCCTAATGCCCTTTGCTTGGCCTTTACAGACTTGTCGTTCTTTTATTAGTTTACATTGACCTGTGTACGTACCACCTCTCCTTCTCTCTATCCTGCAAGCAGGGACAGTAGCACCCTACTTGTCTCCAGTACCTATAGCATCCAGCATATAAGCAGCTCATAAAATGTGTTGAATGAATAACTAGACTTAAGTAAATATATCAAATCTAGTCGGTTAAAGGGCATGAGATACGCAAGCAACTATGTCAATCAAGATCAAATAGAGTTTATTCTAATCATTTGCAGTAGTTATGGTCTATGAAGTAATCATAAACACTGAATTAGTAAATTCTGAACCACCATTGCTAAAATAAATATCAAAGTTAGGTTCCCAGGAGTCTCATCACACATTTTTATTTTATCACTCAGTTTTATCAATCACTCAGGACTGATGTATTCCGGGCTTTATGTGCATTTAACATACATATATGTGCATGGGTGGCATGTGTATATGTATGCTATGCATGTTTTTATTATTAATGTCAAACTCACAGACACCAACACTAGAACTCATATCTGAACAAAGTTTAGTTAACTGTGTCTTTTTTCCAAAAGTCACAAAAATCTCAATTTCAGGGATTATGCAATACAGGATCTGTGAATAAATATATAAATACATAAATACAGGATCTGTGAATAATGATTGACTGCTATTTGTTAAAAGGTTTATTGCCCAGATGAAGCCTGTAAGTATGGGGTGGGCCTACATATGTACTGGAGCAGGGAGAGTAGTTGTCAGTTTATCTTAGGTAGTCCGCCATACCCCGTTATAATTCCTTATCTAATTTGACAGGATAAAACATGCTATGACTCATGTTTTCAACCAAGTTAACCACATAACAAGTGCATCGGTTAGGGGAAAGCACTATCATATTTGATTTGTACAAAGAATATGTAAAATGAAAAGACATGCCAACAGATCATTAAATATACACATCTTTATAAGATCTTCCATCACAGAATGTCATAGAAATTAATGAATCTGTGGTTCTTGGACAGTTTCAAAATAGCAAAACTAACTCAGTGCTAAGTACATAATCATGCCAATGGATCGTACGTACATAAATCTTAAGTCCAAAGTACAATTTAATAGCCTAGATAATCTTTAAATAAATCCATGTGAGAATTTTAGTACCTAAAGTGAAAATGGCGAGTGCTGGGCTTCTCGCCAATTTCATTTTGGGTGTGAAGTTTCTAACTTTCAAGCTGAAAATCTTGGAATCTCAGGAGCAAATTTCTTTTGCAGCTGAGAATGCTATTCCCAACAAAATGACTTCCCTTTATGGGGCAGCCATGAAGGATGCATGAGGGGGCCCTTCTGGGTGTTAAGACTGTAGTCCACTCCAGTCCCAGCCTCCTCTCTGACGGTCCCTTTGGTGCATGAGAACTCCATAGCCTAGCAAATGGCAGGGCATGTAGTAAGGCAGGAAGCATATGCCGTTAAATCTCCATCTCAGGTCATTTGAGGTAAAGGAAGAAATAGCTACCAGAGGAAGTGGCAACCCACTCCCTCTCACTCTCTCCAGCTTCTCTCAAGGCTCCTTCCTTTCGGGGTGAACATAGCCATACTTCCTGAAGAAGCTGCAAAACCTCCCTCAAACTTGCTACCTAAAGCAACCTCTTAATGTCACTTTTCTCACTTAAGGGTATTTTTATTCACATTGTAAAGAACAGAGGAGAAACATGTAGTGGAAAGAGGATTGCTTTCTATCTTTCCTTTAGCAAGGAATCATTCTCCTCCTCAATGGGAGGAGAGGAAGAGTAATTCCCTAGAGACACAAAGCTTCACCCTTACCTGGGAGAACTTGACATGCATCCCCTGAAATTTTGGAGACCAAGAACTGGCACCCCATACTCATTAGAGCAAGCTGAAGAGGTGTGTGGGTATGACCTGACTCCTGTACAGAAAATGTAGCAAGCAGGGAAAGAGCTGACACATGCTCCATGTCCAGGACATCATGGTCTGCACCACAATGCCAGGTCAAGGACAGACAGCTGGAGAGTCAGTGTACATACTCAGTTCCTGTCCTGGTCAGTAAAGTTGCCTGAAAGCAAAAGAGATGTCCACAGAAAGAAGCTTCTTATTGGGAGGTCCTAATAAATGTCATCAAGTCAAGAAAGATGTCACAGAGCCACCTGGAATAAAAACTCATCTTTCTGAAGGTAATTTCAGCTGATAAGACCCAATTAGACCCTTCATGGAGTCCAAAATATACCCCATAGGCAGAACCAGGTGCAGCCATCTGCAAGGCCTAGACATGAAGCCACTCAGCAAAGTAAGGACTTCTGTATCCCCATACTTCACCCCTTCTCAATACAGGGGGAGAACGCTAGTGAGGGGGGCAGTCGTGCTCTTTCACTCCCCTCCTGCTTCCAGACTGACACAGGTCTGTGCCAGAAAAGGGTTGATGCTTAGTCATTAAACCAAGTTAGCTATCATCTATAATACCTGAACCAGACATGGGATATTTGAAATGTTCACTAGGCTTGCAACCTCAAAATCTCTCTAAAGATGTGGATTTTATGAGAATAAATAGAAAAGCTTAGAATCTGCCAGAGTCACCTTCTAGCACGTGAGGAATAAAACTTCCACCGAATAAAGTTTAAAGGAACACTGAGAGCCGAGTTTTGCTTGTGTTAAATGCAATTCTTGTTTGCTCAACTTACCTATTAAATGTACACAGAGAGTTAGAAACAACAAGAGGGATGAGGTAAAGTAGGAAGCCAAATCATGACTAAGTAGTCAAAGGTTTAGGAACAACTTTTGAGAAGAGAATGTTCAGAAATTATCAAATCTGTTCTTCCCTTCTAACATCTCTGAGCTAAGCCAGTATCTTTCATCCTATATGGCTCACAGAGAGCTCCCTCAGAGGAGAAAGTCTCCCCCCTTAAACTACTCATTCTCCAAGTCTTCATACTCAGACCTGCACTCGTTGTTATATACATACTTTCATTAATACATAGGTTGGAAAGTACATAAAGAATACTTAGTACTTTGCTGGAAAGAAAACATAGTTTTTATATAAGCTAGTTGATTTATTTTATTATTATAAGGTGGTCAGGCAAGGAAGGGGGGAGGGAGGGAGGGAGGAAGGGGAGGGAGGGATTAAAGAGGAGGGAAGATGAAAGCCCATCACACAAACAGATGTGTACCAACCCATGCTCATGCTCATGGCCAAAGATCTTCAGGTTAGCTACACAGAGGAGCACAGTATTTAGTCTTATCAGCTCACTGTAAGAGCAAGCACTTCAGCAATGTAGCTGCATTTGTTCTTCAACTGTCTAAGCAGACACCTGTGACAGGCAGATGGTAAGTAGTTACGTGGTTTAGGAAAGAGTGACAGTGTGACATGACATCAGAAGACTCAGATGCATTACTTGCAAATTTGAGAAATTAAATAATCTCATTTCTTCAGTTCCCAGGGATTTTGATCACTGATGTCCCTCTCTAGTAATTGCCTTCAGCCTTTCTCAGTCTGCCTCCTCAGTCCTATGTATTTCAATGACTTATTATTGATGCTTATTCAAAATATCTCCAGAATCCAACCCCATCTCTCCTCCTTCAGGGCTTCCTCTACGAGTCAAATCTCCATCTTCAATCACAATATTCTTGCAATAATTTTCTCTTTGGTTTCTTTTATTTGTGCTTGACTCCCTACAGCCTGAATAATGTCTTTAAAATATGATTTAAGTCATGTCCTTCATTACTTCCCACACTGTTCCATAAAAGCAAAAGTCCTTATGAATGGCTACCAAGCCCTACATAACGTTCCACCACTGGTTGGCGGTACCCAGGTAATCTTCTGATCTCTCCTTAACATCCATCTTTATCTCAGTACTATCACTCTAGCCACACCAGCCTTTTTGCTCTTGTTCAAACATTCAAGGCATAAATCAGGCTTACTGCCTTCATACTTCTGACTCTGCTTGGAATATTCTTCCTAGATATGCCCTGTTCCTTCACTTCCCCCAAATCTTTGTGCAAATTAGTACTGATCAATGATATCTCCTCTAAATATCCTATTTAAAATTGCAACACATGTCCCTTTTTCATGATTTATTTTATTCAATTCACTATGTATTTTCTATATATGTACATATATATGTGTGTTTGTGTGTGTGTGTGTTTAGCATGTGTGTCCTCAAATTAGAAAATATGCTCTGTGATGATAGAGACTTTTGTTATTTTTTGTTCCCTTGTAAGGGCCTGAATATTTATGGATGGAATGAACAAATTAATGAAAACTGAGGCAATTTCATAAAAACAATAATCAATAAGTCTTTTTGAGTATATGACAACAAATTCAGATGCTCCAGACATATATATATTTGAGTATGCATACACTAATGTAGGGATTTTAGCACAATAGAGTAATATTTTACATCCAAAGAGATAAGAAAAAATCTGTAGAGCTATAGCAATACATTCTGAAAAGTGACATTATCCACATCTATCTCCTACTCATGTCTATGCGATAGAGCCAAGGAATGACACATTTAAATTATTGTGGTATCTTTTCTTTGTCAAGGAAGTTGGAGTGTAAATTCTGTGATGTTCTAAAGATAGAAATTCTAAGGGCTGCCGTTTATTTTTCTCCAGCATTTTTCAAAGCACTAGAGTTTCTGAGCATTCAATCATATCACTGTTTTCCGTAATGGACACTAAGTCTGGGAGTCCTTTTAAGAAAACAAACAGATATTACTGGTAGAAACAAATCCTCTGTCTTCTGCAATTTCCCTGGACTCTATTCTGCTCCTGGATTTACTTCTTGGGGGTTAGGTCCGACTCTTCACCCAGTTGACAGAAAACATTACTGGATCCATTAAAAGAGTCATTTCCGGCTTTCACTATCAGCCCACAGTTTGTTACATTCTATTTGCCAACGATTTCTTCACCCTACCAAATTGCTGGAGTTCACATAGCTGGCCGTTGCTTGAAGGGAATGGATATCCCAGCAACACCTGACAGAAAACATAAACATGAACCAGGTTCTCAGTCTCCGTGGCACTCAATTTCTCCTGCTTTGCCAAATCTCTCCGTTTGCTAGTCAGTCATTCTTTGAAAAGAGAAAGAGAGAACAAGACAAAGAGTCACACTCACAATCTCCCAGGCATTCTAACTAATGTGACTAGACCATCACAAGCCCTAATGAAGTTCTTGCATAAAGTCCTGGGATCAGTCTCCCTTTTGGCAAGTCAGACAGCTCTGATTCAGACACTGTGAATGAAAGGCAACTGCTGATTGTCATCATAGATCATCTATCAAACTCCAAGAAGTTTTCATTGTTGTGGGTCACTAGGGAAAGGGACTCCATGATTGGAATCCTGATAATGCTCAGACCTAAGGCTGTAGAGTATAGGGTACTGCAGGAGGAAAAAAAAAAATCACAATTTGAAAGAAAACAAGGCAATAAAAAAGCACAGTCCACTTTCCCGAGAGTAAGTACACAGTCTTAAGAAGTCTTTAAGAGGCTTCTTACTGAGGAGTAAAAGCTACATATAAAAGACTCACAGAAAAAGGAGAGGTTTTCATGTTGGAGACTCTACAGTTTCGAGGTTTAGAAAGAATTCATATCATTCTCAACTTGGCATATCTTCAATGGTAAAACAGTCCTGTCTTTACTCCAGCCTCTGGACATGCAGGTTACTTGAATACTATTTATGTTTTGATTGACAAGCATACACTCTGTCTAGATAAATAGGGAAGAATCCCTTGCAATGATGCTTCATAGAAACAGCTGTCTGGAAAGATGAATCAATGCCAGAATAGCTCAAGAGTCAATCCAAAAACCAGTAACTGAGGTAAACATTAACAGATGAGGCAAACACTTGAAAGAGGAGATTACTGTAGGATATTCTACAGGGCACTGAAGATGGACAATGTGATACATATTCCTTCTTAGTGTTCATTAAAAGACCATCCAACTGAGAATTATCATCTTTAAAGACTTATCGTGGCTTTTTATTATTTGTTCCTGTTGTGTTGCTTTAAAACTTGGAATGAGAAAAATCACTTTACTTTCCCAGTCTTTTAAATTCTTTAGCAGGACATTCATACTCATAAGAAGCTTGTTCCATATGTTTTCAAATTTTATCTGCCGCCACTCTCCCTTATCTATACATTCTAACTAGTAAAATCTGAGTGCCCATTTCTTAAACTTACAGAAACGTTTACTTATTCTCTTCTACCTTCAACCTTTTTCCCCACAATCTCACCAGATCAAACCCTAATCACTGTTCAATCCCAATCCTAATTAACATCTTTGGGGAAACTCTCCTAAATGTCTTCCTAAGCAGAATTTATTGTGTCAAATGTGATGCCCTCACATGTTGTAGCAGTCCTACCACAGCATTTGAACGCACTATGTGTGGTCTCTCTAATCTACTCACAGTTTTTGGTAAGCCTATAAGTCTCTTACCCATTAATACTCTGCTCCCTCATTCAATGTTTGATGAAAGAATATTGAAAATACAAAGTCGAATTTTTTCTTTTGTTCTCTCACTTTTTCATTCTCTCTTTGCTTTTACTGAATAGAAAACTACAGTCTATAAAAATTCCACCTTGCCATAAATATCATTATCAAATCTTAAAAACAGAGTTAAATTATAAAAATATCCCTGGATCCATGAACATGTTTAATATTAGGGCAAGTATAACAAGCCCCCCGGCCTTGTTTTTACTACTGATAAGAATCAGGTACTTAGTGAGGAAGGACCACAGGTGGTATAAATCATAAAGAAATCAATATTGTTTATTAAAATTCTGAAACTTATTTAAGACTCCTCTGAGAGAGTGCACATGTTTTGCAAAATTTATGAGTCTCCTGTCCTGCTGAATAGGAATATTCCTTCTGGATTTGACTTCTTTCTTCCTCAAAGTTCCAAAACACACTCAAACCCACAGACTATCAAATTCAAGTGTTACCTGTACTTGAGTTGTATTGATGCCATCAGGAGAGGATAAGGAATCAATTTTCAGGAACTGGGAGCATCATCTCAATTGTGGTTCTTGAGAATGGGAGGTGGAGGCAAGGATTTTGACTCTTGATTCCTTTATGTCTGCATTATGACCCTTTAAGTTCCTGTGAGTAATAACATGCAGTCTTTACCTAGTGTGAACCATCACCGAAGAGAAAAGGAATTTGCTTATTTTCACTTGTGTAAATTCCATGAAGTATCTTGAAGATTTAAATAATAATATATGTATTATTTCTTTAAATAAGCAGAATCAAAGACCAAGGCAAAAATGACACCCTTGGGCTCCAATCCCTTCAGCTACAAGGGTCTCAGACATTGGAGGGACAAGTAGTCAAAGAATTTTGTACCAGGAAGCATCCCCCTGTGACTGACTTTCTGGAAGCTACAGAAAGTAAGAAAATGTAAGTTCATCATTATCACATCAACATGAGCATTGATGTGTTTATAATGTACAAGAGCATTCCTAAAGCATTTGGCCACAATTACTGGGTCAATTCACAGGGCAGTCAAGATTTTCCAAGAGTGTTATGGAACAGGATGCTAATGGCATGTAGCAGTGATAGAATGTCAAAGTGATGGTAATTTAAGATACATGAGATGTCAGCAAGGGTGATGGGCAAAAGGAGATGTGAAATTTTCTCTTTGTAGGAAGAGACAAAGACTTAGTTTAGCTAAAATGACTGTTCATTCAACAATGATCACCATCATCAAGTCATAGGACATATACACAAGCCACAGACACAGACACACATACACAGACACACACACACACATACACACACACAATGGATATAAACAATCTCAAATTCTGCTCTCCTCTAGTTTGGTTTTGAGTAAGTGAAATCAAAAGTAATTGGAGATATGTGTATATATATATATATATATATATATATATATATACATATATGTGTATATATGTATGTATATTTCCAAGGGATTACAATAAGTGTGATAAGGGCATGGGTACACAAAGGCAAAATAATGTGTGCATACCAGAATAAAGGGAATCTTGGAATGTCTGAGACATTTCTCAACTTCTATATATTGATGATATTCTTATATCTTATATTTAGACTTATAATTTATAAACTTATTTAAATTTAACTGCCTATCGGTTTTAGATATTATTGTTTGCCAGACACCTCAAACGCAGCACATCCAAAGAAGCTGACTATTAAGAGTCAAAGATTAGGTTGCTTTAATTTTGGCAGGTAGATTATATGATTGTCTCAAATAACAAAAATAACTTAAGAGAATGTTTTTCAAACTCTCAGTGCCGTGAACTAGTTCTATATATACTGTACCAATAATTTTCAAGTCTGTGACTCATCACAATTTTAAACAATTAAAATTAAAACATTCAAATAAACATTAACAATATATTTCAGGAATAAGAGTGAGACATTTTCAAATTACAACAGATTATTTTAAAAAAACCTTTTTTCTGTTTCAGGTGCAGTCCCAAGACAATAGGTGCCAATTCTACCCCATTCTGAAATGAAATGTTGAACTATTTATAAAGGTGTTTATTTAAAGCCAGAAGAAGATTTGAGATTGAAAAGAAAATTGTATGGAAAATGTTGTGACATTTTCCTTGCCTACCTCAAAAGGGAATTAAGAAATGTTCTACCAACTTTACATGAAGGATAAAGGAAACATTCAAGGAGATAACTCATGCAGCTTAATGTGTGACCTTAGAGTTTGTGGAACAAAGCAAATTTGTATCTAACTCACAAAATATTAATAAAATGGGAAGAAGACTAAGTGAAAAGAATGGAAATGGTAACTAGAAACTTAGATTTCTATCTGTTTTGGATCAAATGTATATGTTTACCATAGACAAGAATTCATTTAAAAGGAAATCTCCAAGTTTGCAAGAAGATAAATCAACCAAGGGAAAAATAAACAGAAAAATGTCCAAATATACAAGTATGCCAAATGATGAAAAATAAAAATAAAGTTTAAAAAAATAGATGACCAGAAATTAGACTTGTGAGACATGGGTTTTAGAATAATATGCTTGTTATTCACATAAATGAATGGCAAGATGGTGAGCTTCACCAGATAGCATTGTCTCTAAAAAGAATCAAACAGAACTTATGGAAATTAAAATATAATAACCTAAATGAAGAATTTGATGAATGATTTAAACAATAGATTAAACTTGGTGCAAGAAGAAAACTGAAAATGATTCAATAGAATATATATAGACTGAAATAACAGAAATAAGGATGCGTAAGTACAGCAAAGACAAGAGAAAGATCACTGTGTATGAATGTACATTTATGTATGTGTACTACTAGGAGTTATATATGTGTATATACATATATGTACATATATATTTCATGTAAATGTGAACAAAAACTGACAAGTGTTAATTTCAGGAGTGGTGATAAGTAATGAATCAGAAGCAGTATGTGAAGAGAGACTGAATTTTACAAAACCAACAAATGAAATAAAACCAAAGAAACAGATTCTAGAGGCTTGACCAGTGTTAAGCAATATAAACACAAAAAACAAATAAACAAAAAACACACACCTAGGTGTACCGTAACAGCTAAAATGTAAGTCAATTAAACAAATCTTCAAGGAATAGTAAGATTTTTCAATGGTTGTTAAGTTTGAGACAAATAAGACAACATTTTTAGAGAGCAGAAAGAAGAAAAACAAAACCAAACCTTTCATGCTAGAATCTTACAACTAGAGAAAATGGACAGTGAATGTTGATTGCATCTCACTCCATATATAAAAATCAATTCTAGGTGGATTGCAAAACTAAATGGAAATTTTGTAAAAAGGAGGGAAGGAAAGAAAGAAGGAACATATCTCCTAGTAATATCTTCATGACATTAAGAGTAAACATATTTTTCATACATAGGACACAAATGCTATCATTAAGAGAAGATTGAGAAATTTGATTTCACAAAACTGGAAATGCCTTTCATCAAAAACACCATTAAAAGAGTGAAAAAAACAAGCCCTAGATGGGGAAAATATATTTTCCACCCATTGTGTAACAAAGAATTCATATCTATAACCTTTAAATTACTCCTACAAAATAGTGAGAACAAGATCAGAAGCCTAATTTTTAAATAATGATAAGAGTCATTCAAATATTTCACTAAAGATGACGTCTAAAATGTCAATTCAAAAAGCTACCCAGCATCAATTTCTAGTATTGCAATTTAAATAATAAGAAAAAACACTAAAATAGCAAAAAGAGATAGAAAATATCAAGTATTACAAGGATAAGAAATCGTTTATGATATATTTAAATGAATTTGGAAAACTGGTAGTCTCTTCTAAATTTCAACATATACATATCCACTTCTACATATATGTCCAACAGAAGTACATACCAAAAGACAAAAGATATATTAGGAATTATAGCAGCATTATAAATATAAATATAAATTAAAAATACAAAATTCACAGGTCCAATGCCTCATTCACTCTGCTTTAGCTCAGAATTGTCTATGCATCTCTCCCTGTCCCTGCCATTCCACACCCATAAACACTGATCTCCAGTTAGACATTCTATACTAAACAGAGATCTAGGAAGAATTTACCAAAAGAAATCTAAGTTGTTTAATGAAATGCATTTATTTGATCCTCATGGTCAAAATCAAATGTTTTCTGCAAACACATATTCTCACTGTTCAGCTCTCAAGCACTATAGCAATCTGAATGTGAGAACATTCTGGTGAGATGGAAAGAGAAGCAGGAGTTCTACGTCTCAAAAGAATTGATAGCAAGCTCTGAAATTTTATATAGAAAGGTTGTCTTTCCAATGATATATAGTTGATAGCAGATATATATGCCAAACGTTTCTGCACTAACATACAAATTATAGAGATGCATTACTAATTACTCAGTTTATTAGTCACAAAATTTAACAAACATAGAAAAAAATAAATACTTAAATTGCAATATGTAAAGAAGCAGAGATATTTTCTTTTTACTCCTCTTGGACTACAGCCTAAACTATAGTCTTCTGGAAATAAAGCATAATAGTTAGATACATTATTAAATATTAGCATGATAGTCTAAATATCCTGTTATTTTTTTAACACTATTTAATCGCATTTCTCAAATGCAAATTTCTCTCTATCTGTGTTCAACACCTGGGTTCAAAGCCTAAAAGAAGGTCATTTCCATAATCTCCTCTCTCTACCTAAATAAGTTCACTCAAAAGTATAGAGAAGTCCCAAATCATAATGAATTCTCAAGCCCATGGTAACTAAATGAGGAATTCAGACAAATTCCCCTTATATCGCCTGTGATTCTAAAAAGTACTTTCTAAAGTACAGATGGATGATCACCCAGGAAGTGATTCCTGACTTTCCTCAATGAAAAACTGTAGTTATAAGTTGAGGATGTCTTTCATCAGTTTTCAGGGGGAAGAACCTTTGCAAGAGAAACTGAAGTAAAAGACAAAAATAGGTTAAATCAGAAGTCAGGCACAAAGTGCTAAGAATTTCATGAAGTCGCAATCAATTTCACCTCACTTATATCTCTGCTACCCTGCTTTCAGTTGTGGAAGCTTGGGCAAAAAAAAACTGACCTTCCTATAATTTAAGAGTTTAGCTTTGTCAAAAGGGCATAAAACTACATGACTTGAGAAGTTTTGTAGAAATTAAATGAGATGACTTATAGGAAGTACTTAGTCTCATAGCTCCCAGTAGAGTGCATATTGACTGAGTATTAAGTTTACTATTTCTATTGTCGTCATTGTTTTTATGGTAAGACGTGCTCTTTCATCTCAGACATCCAAAACTAAATTCCTTACATAAAGTGTAACAGCATTGTTTAATGTCATGGAAGGGATAAATAGCCGTCCTCTTATCTGTATGTTTTGTACTCATTGTCACCTGTGAAGTTTCTTTCTCCTTCTTATGACAATTTCCATTATATCATAAATACCTTTTGAATAAATAACAAAAACAAGAATAATAATCAGCATGGATCAATGCTTAGAGGGGCCAGGCATGCTGCTAAGGACTTGACATGCATTACCTGCTAATCACTTTCTGAGGCATGTGCTTCTGCTGTCCCCACGTGATAAACTCACTAAAGTAATTACATATTACTCTGATCAACATTTGTTATTTGACCTCTGAGAAATAAAAGTCTTTTTCTATTGCTCTGATGTGACAAAGTACGTGAATGTCATGGAGAACGTGGCGGTCAATGGAGGCCAGTGAAGGTGTCAAACAGGAGAAAAACGCAGACTGGGTCTTAAACGATTAGTAAAGCCTCACCAGGAAGAGCAAAATGAGCAAGGGCTAGAGCAGCACAGGCCCTCTGGGTCTGGGAGTACTGAAAGATCTAGACCTGAGAGAGTGATAAAAGAGGAACAACTACGAGGAAAAGAATCAGAATGTGGAAGACCCACATGTTGAATGACTCTGTTTGCACTTGCAGTTGTAGGGATTATGGCGATGGGGAGCAGTGAAAGGATTTAATGGGAGTTTTACGTCATCCTTTCAACACGTTTCTCTTACATTAACCTCTAAGAGACAATGAGGTGGTTTATAATACTAGACACCAAGTTATCTTGAATTGGAACATACGGAATAGAGATTATGTGAAAGATGAGGTGAATCTGAGGGAAGTCAGTAATGGAAACTAGAAAAAGAAGACCCTGAGAGAAGGTAGAATGGGAAAAGTTAGTAACTAAAGAGATGGTGTTGGTGGAAAGAAAGGGTTAGACCAGCAAGAGTCCTAATTTCCGTGGTTAAGCGGATGGTATGACAAAGCAAAACCAGAAACGCAGGACAGGAAATTGATTTTTTTTCTTTTTGGTTAGTCAGGAAGATAATGACATCACGTTTGGCACATTGCAAGAAAACTGAGAAAATTATTCTAATTCCTAATTAATTGTTTTAACTGTGGAAAGGATTTCAAAGGAACTATAGCAGAGCCCTTGCGGTTGGAGCTGTGGCTTTGGTCGGACAGTCTTGGTGTTGAATCCAACTGCTGCCACTCACAAGCCACACAGGGCTGTTGAGAATTGTGAATAAACCGTTAAAAGTCTACACATATTGACTCTAAAGTTCTACTTTTAGAAAATCACTGAAGGGAAATAATCAGGAGGGCTCAGGATGCGTGAACAAGGCAGCTCCCTGAGGCACTGTTTATAGTAGCAGAAAAGAGAATTAAGTATTCCAAAACCAGAGAAGTTGTGGCACAACTATAAAGTGGAATATTATGCAGCCAATAAAATGATGGCTTGTCATATTTTGTTACATGGAAAGATGCCCACCATTCTGAAGAAAAGGCAGGTCACACATGCAAATGGCCAGTCCCATCAGTCACTCTCTTCAAATACAGCCTCATTGACAAGACTTCTCTAATCCTGTTCCCAAGTCACTATTATTTTCACCCAATTTAGATCCTTAGTATTCATCATTTATTAGTCATTATGAGCACTGTTTCCCCATCTATCATATAAAAACCTTGTGAGAATTTATTGATATTTAAATGAGATAATTTGTATTAAATGAGATAATGCATCAATACATAAAATTGCCTGGTATAAAATAAGTGCTAAATAATAAGTAGCTGTAATTATTATTATTGTTGTCACTTCCCAGAAAGTCTGTGCTAAATATTTATTTTTATCTTCTAACATCATTTTAAAGTCTATTGATAAATTGTAGGTAATACTTTTGTTCGAAGATGAAATATATGTACGAATAATAGAAAACTAGATTTCTTAATGTAGCCAGGAAATGGACTGTTAAAAATTCTTTTTATCATGAAGCATTATTTATTATAAAGCACATATGCATATGATGACCAGATTAGTAGTCTATAAAAATAAAATGCATGCCTTTTCCTTATTTAAATATTTAAAAGTTTGCCAGTCCATGAAAGAGGACTTAAATAATGCTAATTGGGGCCTTAAAATTAATCTTTAAAATACTGGTTTCTCAATAAAGAAACAAACTCAATTAAACATTCTGGAAGCTTTGGAAAACACATCTGTACACCAAATAAATACAACTCTTGCATCACTGAGTGCTTTACCAGTGAATATATACAGTTTCCAGAGAAAGCCCTCCAGGAATCACTGGCCATAATCTATTTAACGATTTTTAAATACATTCTGATTATATACATATATATCGCCTTCAAAAAATGAAAGTGTTGCAGATATACTTATCAATATATCCATGCCCTTACACACACACAAAATCCATGACATTGAAAAACAAAAAGGGACAGTGCAACCCTGTGGCTTGGGTGGCTAAGGGGCAGGCCATGTGAAGTCCATGAACTCAGGTTTGAGCCCAAATGTACACTTTTAACACAAACAATGCAACCCAAGGGCTTGCACAGTGACACTGCAGCAGTGAGCTTCTCAGAGGGTAAGAAAGTAAAATAAAATTGAAAAGCAACATTTGAGAATCTGCGTTTTTCAAACCAGGAGACTCACTTCAGACCACAATAGAATCTTTTCATATACTCCTCCCTTCTCTCTACTTCGCAATAGACTTAGAATCAGTTATCTTCAGCTTCCATTTGAAATGTTTAAGATGCTATAACATGATCAAAAACCGGTGCAGGGATAGATGAGTTAGTCAGCTACTCACTCTGGGACAGTGGGGCGGATGTGCCCTTGTTAGCAAGAAGAAATCTCACCATAATCATTTTAATACAAGCATCTCTCTCTTATACTAGAAGCAAAATTAGCTTTCATTTCCTAATTATATTTTATTTACATGTCTGCAAATTGCTTATTTAGTGAAATTGTTGAAAACATTACTCTTTTAAAAACATATTTCCATTGTCTCACAGAAAAGGTCTTGTTAATATTTTCAAGGTCAAAAGAGAAAATTAAATTTATTCCTAAAAGATATTGATCCAGAAAACAAAGAGTGTTAATAAATCAGATAATATGCAGCAAAATAATTATTAAGCAGTATCTAGTGGTGTCCAAAAATTTCTGAGCTTGTAAACACTAATATTAATAAAGGCAAATGCTACTGCCAAACATTCTACCCCACCCCCCAAGAAGGATTTTTCCTGTGATACTTCCCATTCTTTCATAACTTTTTTCATAAACTTATTTTATTCACCTTCACCTCTTAGCTATATAAAGACCAGTGTAATTTGAATGCAGTGATGTTTAATACATACATTCTTTGTCCTGTGTTTCTCCTGTCTCATCTCCTTTGTGACTATCGTATTTGTGTATACTTCCTCTATTGTAATGATGAATACTTAATTGTTCTTTCATAAGAGAAATGGCAAGTTAACGAGAATATGCTAAATATAAAAGCATGTGTGGGAAAAATGTTCTTTCTGTGGAATTTGGCAGTGTCAGAAGGTTCCTATTAGGAAAGGGGGGAATTTTCTGGTTTAGTTTCAGGAGAGAGAAACTTGCATTCTTAATTCCTTGAAATCTGTCAGAAGCCAGTTTTGCAGGGTCATGGGAAGTCTGCTGGATAAAGCTGCCACGTACAATGTACACCTTGTGCGGATTTTGATACACTCTAAGAATGGAACAGTCTGCACATAGTAATATGAAACTGGGACAAGAACTGACAGTCAAATGTGTATCTAAGAAGCCCATTCTAATTTGAGAACAGGTTTTGTTAATAAGCCAGGATATAAAGGTTTATCTTCCCTTCCCAAAATAAAAAATAACTGCAATGGCAATAAAACGCCTTTGGTTAAGCTCTGCTTGCATTAAAGTATTGCCCACAGCACCGTATCTTTTATGCTGCTGGATAGCTATGCTTCAACTCCTCAAGATCTTAAGCAACATACATTTAACAGCATGACACGTTAAAGGGAGAACAAATTTCTTTTCTTCACACCAGATGGGAATAAGAAACGTGAGTGTTGTGCACAATGAAACAATATCTATAAATCTAGCATTTTACCATCCCTTTTCAAACTATAAAATTAGAAGATTCATCAGTTACACCTCCACTCATGAAATATGCCCGCTGAAGTATGGGCGCCCTGTGGGATGACTGATGCAGACAAGACATTCGGAGGGGTGATGTGGAGGCGTGAAGTGATACATCAGTGAGCATCATGGGATTACCAGGGGCTGTGACCTTGTATCCAGCTGCATTTGTGTGATATTGTAGGATGTCAGGAGCATGCTAGGAAGCAAAATCTTTAGGAATCTGCTTATAACCAACTAACTTGTGGGCCTTGTGAAGATCTGATTTCATAGTTCTCTCCATAGCATGATACTGCCATGCAACATGAAGGTCATATTCAAAACCAGATGTAAAGCATTTTTGGTAGTATTAGGATGATATTTTCTTAAGGTGAAAAATAATTAGGTTTTTTTTTTTCTTGTCTTTTTTTTCCCCAGCTTCTAATTCTAACCCACATCCACACTCTTTGTCCTTATGACCGTAACCATGCCATGTGATATTTGTCAAGTCTTGAAAAGCTCTAGAGCATCTCCACCTTACATGATCCTCTAAGCAACCCAGGGAGGTTTGGGGCAGAAATGGTTTAATTACTCCATCAAGAGCTGGCGTGAAAACTCAGATTTTCTGAATACTCTCCCTGTGCCTCTGTGTGTGGCAGCACGTGCACGTGCGCATGTGTTCTTCATTTTCTCTCAAGAGACTACACTACAACATTTTACCATGTTATGGCAATATTAGTAAATTAAGCAAAATGCATACCAGAGATTCTTTGTTTTTTCCTCTTTTTATTCTTTTTCCTTTTCTTAACAGAATGCATTTAAAACCGAAGAAAAATAATAAGAGTTATATGGTTATTTCTTCTCTATTTGGGTTACATAGGATGGACATTATGGCTATTGCAAGCCTGGAAAGTTTACCCTGACTTAACTGGTTTGGAAACATATACAAATTAATTAACCATACATAATAAACTACACCAAAATGGAATAGCTTGATAAAGTAATAAGCATTTCTTATCTTTGACAGTTTCTCTGGGTCAGGAATTTGGAAGCACTTAGCTAGGCAGTTTGACTTGGAGGAACCATTCATGAAATTGCAGTCAGATATCAACCAGAACTACACTTAGCTGAGATCAAAATGAGAGGATCACCTTCCAGCAAACCCACTTACAAGACTGGCAGTTGGTGCTCCCTATTGGCAAGAGGCCTTGGTTCCTCTCCTTATGAACTTTTTCCAATGTTGCTTCAGTGTCCTTATAACCACAACAAGCAACCCATGAAAGCAACTGGAAGTCACAATGCCATTTATGACCAAGACTCCAATGCACATGCCATAACCCCCGACTATGTTCTATTTATCACATGTGCCAACTGGGATTCAACATGGAGTAAAGTATTAGGTCTATTTAGGAAGTTGATATGATTACTGAAGACTTTCCTGAGTGAGCCACTGAACATTCTATTGCTCTCAATGAACCAGAGTGTCCTGGAGAGTGTATGTCCTTGCAGTCATGTTAGTGTATAGTTGGTGCTTTATTTCTATGACTTGGTTTTATGGAAATGGTCATGGACTTTCCTCCCTGATGCACTGTTAGTTGGTTCAGGAGTAGGTAAATGATGCAAGAGGGAGGAGGTGATTGAAAATAGTGTTCCCAGGCAATTGATTTGTCCTAGCAGAATACCTGACTCAAACTTAGTCAATATAATCATTTCTTATATTTTGAACTTGAGACCAAACAAAAACATGTCCCTTCCTCTAATAGCTGAAGTACAGAATATTCTTTATGAGGAGGAGCTGGTTAGAATTGAGAGGCAAGTTCAGTAGTGAGCAAGGCAGAGACCAGTAAAGAAAAAGACTGACCTCCTACCTCCAGGTAAGTTTGCACCATTTTCACAGCTTAGTTTGTCTCCTCTACAACCCTTTGGATTCTGTGAACCAAAAAATTCTTCCTTATGCATAAACTAATCTAACAGGTTGCAAAATTGTTCACACTATAATCACAAGTAGAGAAAACAGCAATTTTGTCTGGAAGAAAATGATCTTGAATTTCTCCAAGGTGGATAATTGCTCTATTTCTCCTGTCTGCAGTCTCTCTTAAGAGTATCGGGTTAAATAAAGGAAGGAACCCACATGACCTTGCGGCTCTGGAGCACGAGGTTCTCAATACTCCATGACTCCTTTGGCCCCTGGTGTGGTGCCCCTTGTTCCCCTGATCACTACTTGTCCTGACAACATTCACAGACGTGGCCTCTAGAATGAGTAACTTTTGATCCAGCCTCTCTCTTCTTGCACTCCAGCAGCATACCCCACTAATCCCAGGGTCATTCTTCAGCCCTTGCATATTCTAGAACACATTGAGACTCTGTGTATTGTCTGTGAGACCACTTGTCCAGCTCAGTTCCTCTCTCCTTTCTACTTTCCACCTGTAATAAGAAGGAGTGGTTTCACCAACTCTCTTGCCCTCGAGGCTTTCCTTACATAAAATTCTAATCTCTTCCCTGTTTTGCCACTAAAATCATGACCAGTTATCTTCCCCTTATCTCAGAATAATAAGGTTTTAAGGAGAACAAGGTTTTCAAAGAAACATTTTTATAAATAAGCTTAATATTAAAAATGCAGCCTTTTTTAAAGCAAGTTTGAGTTTCATATCTTCAACAAAGCATACTTTATTGATGCAGTACTCATTTGAGTTAAGTTAATCCTAAAATCCTTGGTGCACACAACTACCAAAATTAAAACAGGTCTTATTGCTAAAAGGAATTCAAAAGATATAAAAATGTCAAGACCAACCTAGCACATTTCTTAACAACTATGCCTACTAGTGTGTCACAGTTCAGAAGGTCTGCTGGTCTAGACCTGTAGCCTACTCTTCCTAAGTCATTTCAATATGGTTGTTGGGACCAAAGTCTATGAATTCAATAAAGTTCTGTAATGGATGCAGGTATTTGGTACATAAGTTAAGAAACAGTGTCTTTAAAAGATACAAACATCAATTATCAAACTATTCATCCTGACTGTGGGGAAAGATAAAGCAAAGGAGAAAAGAAAGGTGGTAAGAACTAAGTGGTAATTGCCTCAGGTATAGCCGTAGATAAGAGAAGTGCTATGTCTGCCTCTCCAAAGCCCAGCTTGAAACTCTCCTAAGCATCCACTATTGCTGCTCTCTCCAGCCTAATTTGTCTACATATTTCACCTTGCCCTGACCTCAAAGTGTTCTAACTTGATAACTCACTTTTTTTTTTTGAGTGTGTGTGCCTTCTTCTATAAAAGCACTTTAAACTCACCTCTTTCTAAAGGAGTCATTTTTGAAAATTGAAAATAGTGATAAATTCCTAATGAAATGATTACTTCTATGAGTAACAGAAAAGAAATGCCCTTATATAAGGTAATTGTTCCTTTGGTAATGTTTATCATCATCACCTATCTTGAATTTCAAGTGCTACAGCTTTCACTCCTCAAACAGAACACAATCTGATTAAACAGGAACAGTTACAAATTGCTTCATCCAAAGTTGATCAAAGCACTCCACCGATGATAATTTGTTTGGATTCATTCTCTCTCTCTCTCTCTCTCTCTCTCTCTCTCTCTCTCTCTCTCTCTCTCTCTCTCTTTCTCTCTCACTGCTAACAAACTAAGTGCTTTAATTTGAATTACAAATCATTACATCATGCAAAAGTCACTTAAGAATTAGTTTCTTATACTCAGCTTCCAACTTGACAGTTTTTTGGGCCAGAGTTCTCATTGCAATTATCTTTATAGGACCAGAGCTCATGAAAACTTGCACAAAGAAAATATAACATGTTTTAGGTGTGGGGTGAGTGAAGAAGAGAAGAGGAGGTTACTAAACTAAAATCTACTGTGAAAGCCTTGCTTATAGAACCCAAGTCGTTTTGATAGAAAATTACTGACTTCTACACAGACTCTTAGAAGATGCCTTCTCAGATTAAAACACGAAAGTAGAGAAATGTTCTCCCAATTTAACCTGAAATACTTTTTTTCTTGCAACTCACTTGATGCATGATTGCCTTGTTATTGTGGGCCTGTCTCAGACAAATTATGTTGTATTGACTGCAAAGAAAGGACTCATGACTTTTTGTGTATTCATTCTACCCCACAATGGTCTCAGGGCAGTGGCTAGTTCTCCAGGAGCTTGATTAAATCAACAGTGAATTGAAAAGTATAGACTAGAAAAATTACTTCTGTCCAACTAAAATAAAAATAAGCATCTAGAATTCAGTGCATTTATTCTACCTTTTTTAAAACCTAAGGTTATTCTCGTTACCTAAATAATAACCACACTTTCATCCCATGGCTCAAACTATTTCTTAGAAATCGACTGCCAGTTAAGCTACATGTGGGAATTCTAAGTGATAAGGTAGAGACTAGATTCCCTTTCTGGTCTGTAAGACAGTCATTAGTATGAGCAGGGAGTAACAAAGAACATCCTTTGTATTTCTGTCTAGGTTTCCTGATACAACCTAGCTAGAAATAACTTGTCTGCATTACATCTTGTTATTGAATGAGCCTGGGTCAAGAAATGCTCTTTCAACACACTGATTACAGGAGACCTAGAGAAATCTCTATAGCTGGGCATTTTGGGGATCTGCTCAATTCCCAAGTCTCAAATTCCTCTAGTCTCAAATTAGTTAAGGAGAGTAGCTACTGCTACTGTTTTGTTAATAATTTTATATTTATAGAGTGATTTAAGTTTTTTAAATCTTTCCAAAGGCATTACATCAGTTTGCTAAGGCTGCCATAACAAAGTAATAGACTGAGTGGCTTGAACAATAGAAATTTATTTTCTCATTATTCTGCATGCTAGAAGTTCAAGGTCAAAGTATTGACAGAGCTAATTTCTTTTAAGACCTCTCTCCTCAGCTTGTAGATGACTATTTTCCTCAAGTGTCTTCACCAGGTCTTCCTTTATATATATATATGTGTGTGCCCTAATCTTGTCTTTTATAAGGACACCAATCCCATGAGATTAGGATCCATCCATGAGACCTCAGTATACCTTAATTATCTTTTGGAAAACCCTGTCACCAGTTTGAATCACATTCTGAGATATGGAGGTAAAACATGAATTTTGGAGAAAGGGATTCAATTCAACTCATAAAAGGCATGTTTCATTTTAAAGACAAGGAACCTAAAGAAAATATCCAGACATTCCATAGTAGAGCTAAAATTGCATTCCTGGGATTCTGATTCTAAATGCCGCACTCTATTCATTACAGTCTGCTTGCACTCCAACAACTAACTTTAGTTTAACTCTGTAACACTTAGATTAAACTTTTTTTTTAATCAAACATCCTTAGGAAGTCATATCAGACACTACCCAAGGAATCATTTGATCATCTTTTGCACATTCTCTTTTGATAAGCATGGAGGCAGGATTCTCTGGCCACTTACTCTTTTAAAAAATAGTTTTGGAATTCCTTTTATTTAAAATAAGATATGATTTAAAGTTTACTGAAATTCCACCTCAGTCTGTGTGTATCTCACACCACACCCACCACCCAGGTCTAGTGCTCTTTACCACCCCTTGTTTCCTTCTTCCTTGCTCCCCACTCCTACTTTCTTGGTAGTCACATTCTTGCTTACTATGAATGCTGTTGAGATTTATCTGTTAATTTATTTTGCTTCTTTATCATTCACATGAGTGAAAGCATCCTGAATTTCTCTTTTTTTTTTTTTTTTTTTTTGGTTTATGTCCTTTTGTAAAATCACCACCAGTTCCATCCAGGTTGTTGCAAGGACACAAATTCATCTTTTTTAATAGCTGCATAGAACTCCATTGAATCACAGCTTCTTTATCTAGTCATCTGTTGATGGGTATTAGGTTGCTTTCCTAGGTTTCCGAATTATAAATTATGAGAGATGACAAAATAATTATTGCTTTAATCACTAAGTTTTGCTGTGATTCATTAAACAGTAACAGATAACTCAACATCATCCTTTATTCCCCATTTTTGCTCCCCAATTCTGATTTCAGTCAGAGTTCTTAAAGTTCGGTCAACAATTCAGTCCTTTCCCTTCAGTGTAAGCAGTATCCTATAAACTGGGGAAACATCAGGAATCAACCCTAGTACGATCATTTGTCTCCTGAGTTATGTAAATATTTTAAGCAACTGAACTGTCCTAGTTGTTTACAATGATATCCATGTTATCCCAAAACAATTCAAAATTCAAAATATGCAATAAGATTAGTATTTTATTCATGTCAAACTTCTCTCATCCTCAAATCCATTGAACTAAACATTGAAGAGAGGGCTTGCCTTAAGTTTATTTTTTAACTCTTTTTTTAATCTTGGTTATTAAGCAGGACTATTTGCCAGTTTGATAAATGATATCCAAAGGCATTTCCTCATTAATAAAATGAAAATGGATCATCAATATAGAAAAATGCAGAGAATTAAGAATGACATTTTATAACATCATCATGAATGATAGTTGAGCTTGGATGTATTTTTCAAATCTCTGAATACAGATAGATGCTCTTAAAGAGATAATTTCAGGATGGAGAAAGTGTTGCTCATCTTAGTGGTTCTTAGGAAAGTGAAATATATTTCATAGGAAGGGAGAATGGTAGTAGGTTTGCAGTAGGAGTCTTCCCTATTGCATTTGGATTCCATTTTTAACAAAAATCAACTGAAATCATGGGAAGAAAAAATATGCCATTTAAACCTGTCCATGTTGGCTCTTTTTAACTCAGAGAGCAATCATTTAATGTAGTAGTTGCAGGATCAAAAATTCCCCACCCTCAAAACATGTTCGTTTACCCTTGAAATTGTTTTTGCTATCGCCTAAATGATACATTTGCAAGAAAGATTTTAATATATTGTTGAATCAGTGTTGATTTAAACATAGATCAACCTCCCACTGAGCCACATCTCTGAGTTGTTGCTAGAACTGAAAAAAGCTAGAAGAAAATGATCAAATACCCTGAAAAGATTTAATCTTCCCTCTGTCCCATCACCCTGATGTGGAAAAACTCTGTCCATCCTCCACAGAATGTAAAGTAATTCACTCTACAATGACACTTAAAAGGTATCACTAAGGGAACATTTTCCAATTTTTAGAACCCTTTTTATTTCTACCAAAAGCATCTTTCTACAATACGAAAGGCCACAGTTATGCCTTTCCTTGCTCAGGATCTTTCTCCCTTGGCCTCAGCATTTGGGGCTGGAGATACTATTTGTGGAATGAGGCTGAGGAAATGAGCCAAAATGAATTTCAGGCTTGCCAGAGCTTACACTCTTAATGCAAATTCAACAATTAGCAATGCCTCAGCTGTGAAAGCTGGAAAAAAAATTCCGCACATCAGATGGTGAGAGAGGCTGGTTGGGAAAATCACTCCCATTCTACTGATGTTACCCTGTCATCCCCGAACTCAGACTGTAATCTTGAAAGCAGACTTGGGCCCTCTGGGTTACAAACTCACTAAAATGGTTCCGGAAAGTTAACCTCCTTATTAATTCAAGTTAGAACTATAAAATTGTAAAATGCTTAAATAGGAAAAGAGTTTTAAAATGTGTTGTTAGAGATAGACTATATCTTCAGTTTAAAAGTTATCCAGGTTAATGGACCAAGAAGATCCAACTAAATTAAGATACATGTAAGAATAAACAGCTCTAATGTGTCCTTGTCAACCTGAACCATTTAGCTGGTGTTATCCTGTAATAAGCATTCTTCTTCATTTGATTCTTGAGAAATTTGAAGCAGGCAAAAAACACATATATATTTCATTCCCTGAGGGTCATTTACACCCCAAGAACATTGGGATACCCTTGCCTGCCTTTACCCACCTTGTTCTTTTTCTAAAGAGAAGAAAATACCATAGTTGAGATATGCATGTGAAAATTTTCACCAATTCTATTGGAAATAACACAATCATATGGCACGGTGAAGGAAAAGATTTGAAACCCTAAGGACTTCACACGCTAAACTATTAACTATTTATTCTTAGTGGGATTTTTTTTTTTTTTAATCTTTTCCTATTTCCAATGTCGATCATTACAGATGATGCAGACGTTGGGATCACTCCTAAAGCTAAGCACCACATCCAGTGCAACCTCTCAATCAATTACATATCACAAGATAATAAGATATCTTATTATCTCCCTCAGACATTCCTGTTCATGACTTTTCCTCACTTTCGTGCATCAAAATACTCTCAATTTCTATTAACTCTGTTCTCCTGAGTGCAAATCAGACAAGATCAATAATTTTAAATTAAAATATCTTCTTGTATTTCTCTGTCAAACATTTATTCAGCAGATATCTTAGTTTGAATTCTCCCAAAGCAGGGCCTGAGCAAAATTTCAGACACAAATGGTTTATTTAGGAAGTGACACCAGGAAACAGAGTGCTGCTTTGAGATGCAAGAAGGGAAGGGAAGCAAGCAAATGAAGTGTGCATTAGTGAACAGGTGTTCGTGACTGTGCTTCCATATAGCTGGGAACCTTCTGAAATACCTCATTTCACATCCCAAGATTGTCCCATCAAGAAACATGTGTTCACCATCTCATACCCTTCATGGTGTCAGAGTAAGTTCTGAGATTTTCCTAACTCTCCAGAGCTTCTAGCGTGCACATTACACAATCAGAGTCCACAACTGTGGCCAGAGAAGAGTCTCCAGCAGAAAAGAAAGCAGATGCTTAAAGGAGAAAGTTCACAGTGTGGCTGGGAACTGCCCATCCAAGCTGTCAGGGACCTTCAGAGAGGGCTGAAGGGCTGAAGGCAGGACTCAATACTGGTGCCTACCACAGCACATGCCTGAACTTTGTTATTGTGCAGCTATGCACACAGTAGGTGGTTCTGTTTTTGGAATGAATATTCAAAGTCTCTCCTTTTATGCTCCAACTGAATTATGATGCCCATTTGCATCTTTTCTATGATACAACCTTTAACCCAACCATACACTTACACATCTTTTAATCTGTACAAAAGCTTCCTATCTCCATCCTGCAAACACTTGTTTTGAACCCAATTATCTCAAGGTTTCTCTCTCTCTTATGCACTGTCAAGGCAATTTACTTCAAATAAGCAAATAGCTCCAGCACATGGCCCTTTGCTTTTGAATCTTGGAAAAAGAAACTAGCATATCTTTCTCAATCATAGGTCTACACCAAGGTCGTTGTTTTTTTCCCAGAAGTTTAAATATGGTTAATGATTTCAGATTTGCATTAATATTGTCTACATCTTCTGAAAATGAAATGTGTTTCTTCAGAAAATAACCTCTTATTCAATTCATAAATATAAGGGAAAGAAATTTCATCGCAGCAAATTCTGTTTGTATTTAAATCACGATTATAACTTTATGAAAGAACGTATTGCATACAGAACTAGAAAAAAAAATAAAACATGTAAAACAAAATGTGAGCCACCAGCTAGCAACTCAATTTCTCTTTCATATTAGATATTACCTATTGACCTTTCTTTCTCTTACCACAGTCGTCTTCTTTATTATAACTCAGTATGATTTATTAACCCCAATTGTGGGCGACTATACCACCACATGGATTCTCAAAAGATTTTTCTACCTGACAGTGATGTTTTCAATGCAATTTTTATATCAAGGAATTTTGAGGTGTAAACATGTGTGTTGGGGATTCAGAGATACCATTTCTCACCCTCCAGTATGGACAAGGAACTGTATTTTTTACAGGTTAGAGAAATAACCTTAAGGCTGTTAATGAGCATATACTATAGTGTCTCTTGTCTGACTCATATTTGTAATGATCCTCCTTTTGGATTGCTGGCAATAAATAGGACGTAATCCCTAAGTAGCTCTCAGAGAAGCTCCACTAATTTATGTGGCAGGACTCAATCTCACATGAAGGTTTAATGAGAACTTCATGAAGTATAAAGTGTGCCTGGCATCTGTTACTGAAGTTAACTCAGGAAAATCAGAGAAATACCTTCTGTGAGGATCATATATCCAGACTTTTTTAACTGACAAAGATGACCCTAAATAAGAGGATGAGGGAAAAGAGGAACAACAGAAGATCAGCACAGCAAATATCGGTCTACTATATACCTTCTCATTATTGTAATAACCTCCGAATGTTCCCCAAAAGGAAAGCACGACATGGACAATTTATGTGCCTATTGAAACTAATCTTCCAAGCATGAATGACTGAAGGATTATAATTTCCTTCCCCCTGATCATCATAGGCCTCCCAGAGGTCATACAATAACTAACATCATTTCATTCTCGACACTACTAAGCCGAGGTTGAGCTACGAGCCTATTAAAATCCGTTTTAAAAAAGAATTTTATTTTGCTGATGATCTCATTTATTAATTGCTGACTGCCTTTTAAAACCTTCAATGGAAGACAAAGAGACCTTCAAATTCTTCCTCTGAGAAGAAAGCTTTCATTTAAGGATTCCAGATGGGCTGAATTTTAAGTATTAAAGTTCAAACACTTTTAACCACCAACAGATGAAAGGAATTTTACCCAGTTTTATTCCACAATTGCCACCCAGCAGTTCTTCAGCCTTGACCAAATTGAGCATCAATTCAAATTAGATTTACTCATGGGACCCTCAACAATCACGATCAACATGCGATATTAGGGAGTTTAGGAAATGGGTCTATTAAATGACAATTAAAGCTGTCAGCCTTCCAGAGCTTATTCTCAGTTAATTTGATCCCTATTAGACAGTTGCATCTGACTGCTGTAAACAAAGAGGGCTGCTGGAAATACCAGCTGAGATGCAAGGCTGGTTGGTAGAGCCTTGGCAACAGTGCAGTTTTCACTTTCATGTTCTGGGGGTTTCAGGGTTCTCTGAATGAGTAACTTCCAAATCACTTTAGATACTTCCTGAAAGTGAAGAAAGAAGAACTTGGTTAGCCCCCTTTAGAAACATTAGCTATGAAGCCCTGGGTAGTGATTTCATTTTTTTTTTTTTAAAGGAAAGGTGCAGGCAGGAATGAGAGGGAGTGTCCTCCACATGCCAGCAGTTTCCAAGACCTGGTTCTTTCTCCATCAAAACTCATCTGTAGGTCCTCACACCTTCAGATTCACATTCTCTCCTGCCTCAGGCTAAAAAGGCAGCCACATTTTTTATACTGAAGTGTTCATGGAGCCACGTTACTCTCTACTATGTAGTATTTTATGTTTTAAAATTAGATCTTCCCGAAGATAATACTTTCAACCAAAAATGGGATTATAATGGGAATTCAGGTTCCATATGAATCCAGTAGTTAAGACTTTTATCATTTAAAATCCTTTTAAACTATATACTTAGTGTGTGTGCCTGTGTTCTGTATGTGCCCTTGCTTTTACATTATGAAAAGATATTCATGCTTATTTTAGAAAATGTGGGAAATAAGAAAAAAATGAAAGGGAGACAAAATTCATTTGGATTCCCAATCATGCAGAACTGACATTTTTAGCATTCTATTGTGTTTCTTTCCAGTCATAGTAATATGCACAAATGTGCTTATTTTTTTCAGTTGCAATTACAATGTGTCTACAATTTCACATTTTTTTATATTTACATGTTTATTGAAAAATGTCAGGATAGTTCTATCCCTATAAGGCTCTCAATGGGGTCAGACTTTACAATAGTTCACTCTTCTCTTTACTAATCATTTTTCCTGCCAAGAATGCTTTAAAAGCTTGTCGTGTCTTTCTGGGCTTCTTACCCACTACAATTTCTAGATTAAGTTGGAAGCCTTCACAACATCTCTCTGGTAAACAAACTTCCCAAGATGAAAACTCTCCGATTCAAGGACAGGGCTGGAATGTGTTGAAACAGTGTGGATGCAGCAGCTGTAGGACTCAGCAGGAAGTCAAGGTCAAGATCTGCAGCAGCAGTAAGATCACCACTGCAGCATCTGCCCTCCTCTGGCTGTTTAGGGGAGTGGGCTGCTGCCGTCACGAGACCCAGCCTCTGCTCCCAGATGCTGCAGGCATCATTGGAAGAACCTCTGGTAACGTCCATGAGGACACAGACCTGTTCTTACATGGCCCTAAGGAAAGCTCGTTCTGCCACCAAAGCACATTTTCTCTGCTCTCCCTCACCCTTCTCTTCACTCAAGGTCATCAACTCTGCTTTGCCACACCCACTTCCTAGGCTCACCGACAAAAGTGTAGGGTAGAGTAAGAGGTGCTTAGGGTTCATGATTTGGAGAACACATTTATACTTCTATTGGGGCTGTTTTCTTTTCACACTGCCATTAACCATGTAAGGAATACCAGTATTTAACTGGCCTAATCCTACCTGGTAACTGATCATTATTTTTATATCAGCTTCAGATTAAACAGAAAAAGTACAGCCAAATGTTTCTTAAGGAAACAAGATGAGGAAATCTAACATTGTTAGAATCAAACCAACTAGCAAACTTTTTGAATAATTCTAAAAAAAGGATATCAGAAGTAGAAAGGGATGGGAAGGAAGGGAGAGAATTGAGAATTACTCAGAACTCAGTTGATTTGAGTATTGTATTTGTAAACAGCATGTCATTTTACTAAAGGTACTAAATTGCATTTAACTTTTCGATAACTGTTGCTTTATATTAAATTTAAACATGTTCTAAAGAGGTGTTTATTCCTTTTGAACAAGCAAGACAGCCCTCCTTCTTATAAATACTTATGAGGAACATCAAGTTTCCAATAACTAGCAGTATGATTATCTACCTAGAGACTTGGAAGGAAGTAAATTCACAGTGGCTGGTGATTGGCATGGAATGCTTCTTTTTTTTTTTTTTTTAAGCATGGAATGCTAAGAACAGCATGATGAAATACTAGGGGAAAGGGGAGCTCCTTGTTCCCACAGGGCAACTCCTAGCCCTCTTAGCAGTAAGTGGGATGCCTTGAGCTGCCTTATGAAGCAGAATCTGCTTTGCAAAGGGAACTCTGGGAGATGGAATAAATAGAACTCACAGAAAGTCAGAGGTATTTTCTGAAACCTTGGTGGTGACAGCTATGGGAATCATTGAACTGTCCACAATTATTCCTATAGATCTCCATTCCGGGTCCATTCAACCTCAGAGGAAGGGGATGACCAAATCAGGATAAAAAGACAGAGGGAGTAGAAATGGCCAAAAATATGCATTATTGTCTCCATAAATTTCTTGAAAGATATGTAGGCTCAGTAGTGTAAAATGAATGGCAAATTCATTTTTCCATCTTAAGTAGTCAGAAAATATCCAGGAAATGATATAGAATCTTCATTTAAAAACAAATAATTATTTACACTATTCCACTTTCTAAATAACCTGAATTTTTTCCTATGTCTATGCTTTTCTCCAAGAGCCATTCCCTATTAGAAATGCTACTGCACATACACCTGATAAAAATATTATTTCAGTGCTTTCGTTATTCATCTTTTTATAGAACTGACCTCAGCTGCAAAAATGATGCACTTATATATTTTACAACAATTAAAAATATTATTAAAATTGATTCACTGAAAATGTATGAGATGTCTAAAATTCTCTTTAGATATTCTGGGAAATGAGATATTTGGAGGAATTATTTGAATCACAAATGGTGAGAAGACCCATCTTTTACTGGTTAAAGGTTGGCGTACTTTAACAATGTAACAAGGTTTACAGGTTATGAGACCCTTTCATTGACTTTTTCAAAAGCATAAAGTACGATCAGGTTGCCCTTTCCCAAATGACTGAGGATTAACTAGGGAAGAGCAAGCCTCTAATCATGATCTAAGGCCTTCAAAGAGGGTCATCTTCGGGTTCTTTCTCTCTGCTCTGGTTCCCAGCAAGCAGCACACCGCAGAGTTTTTGGTGTCTCAAGGAAGGTCACCCACTCAATCGTATTCATGTTCAGCACCTTTGATTTTTCCTTTCTTTATAGAAACTAGTCATTTCTAGCCCTTAGTCTGAACCATGCGGGCAGCAAAGGTCATAAAAGACAAAACAGATGAGTCTGAAACCCCTTCATTATCAGGTCTGCCAGATTTCAGTCTTTATTCTGATTTCACCTTAGTCCTTTGTAACACTGTAACTTCTTTACATTTTTTTCACGTTTTGGTTTCAGGATAAATAGTTTGTACGGGAGAAAAAACTTTTCGTCTACTATCTAGGTTCTTGGCTGAGACAACCCTTTAAATAAAGGACAGAATAACAGAAAAATATCAAATTTCATTTCATTTGCATGGAGGGCCATGAATAGGGGACCTGCAAAAACGAGTAAAGTCCTCAGTTTATATATATCTTTTAGACAAAGAATCAAAAATTTGTGAAGAACTAATACAAAAAAAAAAAAAAAAACCAAAAACCAACAACCGTAGGCTTCTCTCCTAATTAGAAAAACTAGTGCCTGTTTCCGTGATTTTCTTGGGTCCCTGGAATAAGAATGTCACTCGACCTCCAGATGCAGAGAAGGTACTTATAAATGAAAGATTTACATCTCATGCATGGCTTAATGACCAGAATACCTTCTGACAAATGTATTGTTCGGCGACTACATCATAATTGTGCAAATTTCATGGAGAGTAATCACACAAGCCTGGATGGTATAGCCTACACATGCTTGGGTATAGACTAGTGGGAAGACTGTCTATAGGTGGTCCATTATGGACTCAAGTGAAACATGATTCTATTTCCTGCTTTCAGGATGGAGAAAAGAATAGGAGTATTTTTCCTGCATCAGACATTTTAATTTAAAAAATCAATATACCACATGGCTTATTTGGTGTGGAATGCCTTGAACCCCAATAGGGTCTAGGTCAAACAGCCATCTAACATTCTCAGGACCCAGTCTCAGTATATGTCACCCCGTTACCTCTAACATGGCATTATTTGAGATCAGGACAATGTTTTATTCACTTTTTATACCCATCCCTGGCATAAAGTTGGTCTCAATAAGTACTATGAAAAAAGGGGAAAAGGAGAATGGAGCTAGACAAACGAAGTAAGTACATATGTATTTCATTTAATGAATTTTTGACACAGTATTGTTATTCAGATATTATATATTGGATTCATTTTTTACCCAAGAAAATAATCTAAGAAAGTGTCAGAGATTGCATATGATAACATTGGTACTGATATAACTAAGACCAAAACTAATAATGATAAAGCAGAATTTAGAGCCAAATCTCTTTATTCTCACCCTGTATTCTTAATTTTGGAGCATATTTTAAAAATAATAATACAAGGAACCACAAATACTTTTTCATTAATATGTTATTTTTAAAGCAACAAAACTGAGAAGGTACAGATATTGTCCGTATACTTTATTCTACACATGTACAGTCTGACCATTTTCAACCTCTCTCACAAAAGTAGAACATCCTCTATAAATGAGAAACCTACAGTGATATATCATAATCATTCAAGCTCCATAGTTTATATTATTGGTTCATTCTTGCTGTCGTGTGTTTAGGCAAATGCATAAGTACATGGACCCATCATTCTGATATCAGACAGATTATTTTCTCTGTAATCTGTGTATCTCTCCACCCACCCAGTGTCAACCATTAATATATATTTTGATCTTCATAGTTTTTTCTTTATCAGAATGTCATATAATTGTAACCATATAGTATATAAGCTTTTCAGATTGTCTTCTTTCATTTGGTAATATACATTTAAGGGTCTTCCCTGTCTTTTCACAACCTGATAGCTCATTTTTCAGCACTAAATAATATTCCATTGTCTGAATGTACCAGAATTTATCCATTTATCTACTAAAAGACATCTTGGTTGCTTCCTTCCTTATTTTGGCAATTATAAATAAAGCTGCTAAAAACATACATGTGCAGGTTTTTGTTTGGAAATAACTTTTCAGTTCCTTTGAATAAATACACAATAGAATAATCTCTGGGTTACACGTTACAAGTATATTTAGTTTTTTTTAATAGACTTTATTTTTAGAACTGCATTAGGTTTACAGAAAATTGAGCAGAAAGTATGAAGTACTGTCATATAACCCCTCTTCCCACCTCTGCGCTATCATTCCTCCATATCCCAGAAAAGTTTCCCCTATTATTAACAGCTTACCTTATTATGATACATTTGTAACAACTGATGAGCTAGTATTGGTACTTTATTATTAGCTCGATCCATAATTCACGCTAAGGTTTACTATTTGTGTTGTACATTCATGGGTTTTGAAAAAATATATAATGGTATGTGTTGAGCAATATGGTATTACACAGAATAATTTCTAAATTAAAATGTCCTGTGCTTCTCTTATTCATTGCTCCACCCTTTCCCTGAAGCCCTCAAAAGTTTTGCCTTTTCTAAAGTGTCAGTTAGTTGGAATTCTACAACATTTAGCCTTTTCAGTTTGGCTTCTTTCATTTAGCAATACATGTATAGGTTTCCTCAACGTCCTGTTTTAATATGGAATTACTATTTTTCTTTTTTAAAAGTGATATTTATTATTCTTTTGTTCACAATACTATAATCATTTTAGAACATTGAATTGCATCTTAGTCTATATTTCACATAACTTCTACCACCAGAGTTCGAGGATTATGTACCACCACTTTTCCCCTCTTTTTTTCCCTCCCCATTCCCAACCCTACCCCCAGCCATCATCTTGTATCCTGAGAGTTTTTCTGCATCTATTGATATGATTACATAGCTTTTGTTTTTTTCTTTGTTGATATGCTGTATTACATTAATTTGCATATGTTAAACCATATTTGCATCCCTGGAATGAATCCCACTTAATCATGGTATATTATTTTTTTTTGTGCTGTTGAATTTGGTTTGCCAGGATTTTGGTAAGGATTTTTGCATCTATATTCATCAGCAATATTGGTGTATAGCTCTTTTTTTGGCACTATCTTTGTCAGGTTCGAAGATGAGGGAAATATATAAGGAGGATGGGGATTGGTTCCTTGAACGTTTAGTTGAATTCACTGGTGAAGCCATCTGGATCTAGGCTCTTGTTTTCTGCAAGGTTTTTTGTTATTGTTTCAATTTCTGTGCTTGCTATTTGTCTGTTCCAGTTATCTTTGCCTTCTTAGTTCAGGTTTGAGAGGTTTTAGGTTTTTCTAGGAATCTGTTAATTTCTTCAGGATTGACAAATTCGATGGCATATAATTGCTTATAGTAGTCTGTCATGATCCTTTGTATGTCTCTGCTGTCAATTGTAAACTCACCTCTTTCATTTCTGATTCTTGTTATTTAGATTTTTTCTCTGTTCTTTGTGAGTCTAGGTAGGGGTCTTTTGATTTTATTATTTCAAAGAACCAACTCTTGGTTTCAACTATCTTTTGGATGGTCTTTTGATTTTCATTTCATTTATTTCTGCTCTAAATTTTATTATTTCCTGCCTTCTGCTGAGTTTTGGCTTTGAGTGTTCTTCCCTTTCTAGTTCCTCAGGTATGAGATTAGGAATTTAATTTAGGCTCATTTTTGGTTTTGCATGTGCACTTGTATAGCTATAAACTTTCCTCTCAGAACTGCTTTTGTCACATCCCACATGTTCTAGTAGCTTATCTCTTCATTTTCATTTGTTTTCAGACAAGTCATAATTTCACTGATGATCCATTGTTTATAAACAGGTTGCTCAATCTCCACATCTTTGTATTTCTTGCAGCTTTGTTCTTGTTCATTTCTAGTTTCACTTCCTTGTGGTCTGAGAAGATGCTTTCATCATTTCAATCTTCCCACTTAAATATCTTTTTAGAATTAGGTTTCATGGCTTTCAACTGGATTATCACTATCTTTATAAATCCATAATAGTCTTTTACAAATTTTCACGATATTTATATGTTCATACAGATTCCATAATTTTATTTCCTCCAGTGGTGATTTTTGTTCTCTCCGGTTGTCTCTTTCTTTATTTCTGCATTTGCTTTCCTGTTTATCACCATTCTTGTAGTTTGATGGATCTTTGTGGGTTTTTTTTCCCTGTTGTGGGACCCCTTTCAGGATTTCTTGAATAGCAGGTTTGTTGGTAAAAAAATCTATTAACTTTTGTCTATCATTAAAGACCTTTATTTCACCATCATATTTGAATGATAGTTTTGCAGGGTAGAATATTATTGGTTGGTAGTTGCCTTTTAGAATTTTGTATATTTTATTCCATTCTCTCTTGGCCTTTAGTGTTTCTATTGAGAAGTCTGATAATAGCCCAATGGGGTCCATTTGTAGGTTATGTTTCTCTTTTCTTTAGCAGCCTTGTGTAAGTAGTTTTTCTTTGTTGTTGACTTTAGCTTTTTTATTATCATGTGTCTAGGAGTAGATCTTTTTATATTTGAAAATTTTAGTGTTCTTTCTGCTCTAAACTCCAACATTGATTTTTGTGAGCTGTCAGAAGTTCTTTGCTATTACATCTTTGAGTAAGTTTTCTGTAACTCCTATCCTTCTGGGATACCTAAGATCCTTATGTTCATTCTTCTTATAGTGTATAATATTTCTCACAGGACTTCTTCATTTTTCTTCAACCATGTTCCTCTCTCCTCTTCTGTGAGAGTCACCTCTGTGACCTTGTCTTTAATTTCTGAGATTTGTTCCTCTGCATGATAAATCTGTTTATGGAGCTTTCCATGTCTATCTTCAATTCTTTGATGTCATCTTTTATCTCTAGAATTTCTGCTAGAACTTTCTTCATGGCCTGAATCTCCTTGGTGATGTATTCTCTTCAGTCTTTCACTTTTTTTTCTGAGGTCTTCCAATTGCC
Source organism: Solenodon paradoxus (assembly GCA_004363575.1). Classification (NCBI taxonomy): domain Eukaryota; kingdom Metazoa; phylum Chordata; class Mammalia; order Eulipotyphla; family Solenodontidae; genus Solenodon; species Solenodon paradoxus. The sequence goes on from RJWH01002301.1 coordinate 222,453, forward strand.
TTTGGGTGGTTGTGTGTGTCTACTGCATCTGACTTCAGTTTTTTTGCAACTAGTTTTAGGAACTCTTTCTCTGTTACATTGTCCCATTCAATGTCAATGGAGTCCTTCTTTGGAGAGGTCCTGGCATCTTCTTCTCTTTGGGTCATTTACACTTTTTGGGGTGACTTTGCTTTTGGCACGACTTTCTTCTCTATCTTAGATTTAGCACTGTAAGTTTCCTTTTTTTATATTAGATTTCTTCCTGAGTGGTGATTTAGGGTACTGCTATAGCCAGTGCCATCCTTGTAGCTTCTGTGGAGGATGGGGCCTGTTCCCTTCTCTGGAATGCTCATTTTTTGGTGGGTGACAAATACTGTTCCAGTGGTGTCCACTGATTTCTGTGGAGACAAGGGGGCAATTCTCTTTTTGTGTGCTGCTGATAGGAAGTGCTCCAGTCCAAAGACTGTTTACAGGAACCCTTGAAAACTTTAGATCCTACAGCTCTCTAGCATGGGAAAGGGAGCGGGGAGGCTCACACTATCATCCTCTTGCACTTCTCCCATATATTTACTGTGGTTCCTTCGCATGATCAGTCTTATTCTTGCTGCCCTTGTTTCTTTAAGTGCCTGTTCCATTTTGTGTTCCAGTGAATAGTATTTTTCCTGTTGCTCTACATCTTCATTAACATTTGGTGCTGCCAGTGTTGCAGAATTTAGTCGTTCTAATAGGTATATATACATTGCAGAATCTTGTTTCATTCATATTTCTCTTATGACATATGATATGGAGAATATTTTCACATATTTATTTGTTATCTGTATCTATTTCTAGTGACATATCTGTTAACCTCTTTGATCTCCTTTTTAATTGGGTTGTTTTCTTGTTATTGATTTTTGAAATTTCTTTGTGCATTTGGATAGCAGTTTTTTTTAATCAGATATGCCTTTTGCAAATATTTCCTCCTAGCCTGTGGCTTATCTTCTCATTCTCTTGAAAATAGCTTTTAATTTTAACAAAGTTCAGCCTATTAATTATTTCTTTCATGGATTGTGCCTTTGGTAGTATGTCTAAAATATTATCCCCATATCCAAAGTCATTTAGGGTTTCTCATATTATCTTATAAGAGTTTTGTAGTTTTGTATTTTACGTTTAGGTTTGTGGTCCGATGTGAGTTAATTTTTGGTAAGAATGTAATATCTATGTCTAGATTCTTTTTTTTTTTCTTTAATGTGGATGTCCAATAGTTCCAGTACCATATGTTATAAAGAATGTCTTTGCTCCATTGTATAACCTTTACTCCTTTGTAACTTGGCTACATTTATGTAGGTTTATTTATGGGTTCTCTATTTTGCTCCAATGATATATTGTCTATTTTTTCTCAAAAACCACACTGTCTTGATTTCTGTAGCTTTATAGATGACCTTGAAGTCAAGCAGTATCAGTTCTTCAACCTTTTCTTCTCCTTCAATATTGTGTTGACTATTCAGGGTATTTTTCCTCACTATATAGACATAGAATCGGTTTGTTGATATCCATATAATAGCATACTGGGATTTTGAATATTATTTCACAGAATCTATGTATCAAGTTGGGAAGAACTGATACATTGTCAATATTTAGTCTTTCTATCCATGAACATGGAATATTTCTCCATTTATTTAGGCTTCATTTGATTTATCTACTGACACATTTTAGTTGCAAAAATTTTAAAAATACAAATAAATTTGATGTTCATATAATCTTGAAACAGCTTCTCAGGATATACTTTTTAACTTCAAAGGAGAAAATAGTAACTTTACAGTGACAGACACCACCTTAAGCAAAGTGATTAATGTTAACATCACCAGTAGTAAGACATATCACTATCATGCACCCCTGATACAATTTACTGAGGACACAATATCACTGTTGTGACATGCCTGCTCAAAGTGCATAATCTGAGTTTTATCATAAGGAAAACACAGACCACCTTAAAATGAGGGACATTTTTCAAAGTACCTGACAGGTATTCTTCAAAAGTATCAAGGTAATGAAATATAAATAAAGAAAAAGAAATTGTCCTAGATTGGAGGAAATGAATAAGACAGTCATCTAAATGCAATGTGTGATCTTGGATTGAATCCTGGACCAGATAAAGGATATTAGTGGAACAAGTGGAAAAAAATTATTTAAAGGAACTATACAGGTAGGAATGAAGGCAATTACACAGGTAGGAAAAGAGAGGTGAAAGAAGCACTTTATTTACTTTTATTTAGTTGTTCACAATGGTTGTTGTTTCCCCCAACCACAGGTCTTGAACCTAGGATCATGTGTGAGACTGCTCCCACAGTGTACTAGACCACTAGGCCACCAGAGTTCCAGTAGAAACATTTTAATAAGGTCTGTAGGTTAGTTAATAGCATCCTATGTTAGTTTAGTAATTCCAATCACAATATATACTAAGATTATGTAAGATGTTAACATTTTGTGAAGTTTGATGGAGGGTCATTGGAATTCTTTATGGGGTTTTCCATTTTTTGTTACTCTGGAGTTATTCCAATGAACAGTTACATTTTTAGAATAAAAAATATAAAGGTCTTAATATTGGATTTCAGTGTATTTGTGAATATTTGATACATTTCTAGGAAAATAAAATACAGATTTCAAAGTTGTTTATATGTCAATTAGTGGGTAACTAGCATTAGTGCATTTTAATTAAAGAGTAAACTAGACATGAGAGGTAGACGCTGTGAAATTCTAACCATTCTAAGTTGCTATGCCTGCATTAACAAATTATTTCAAAGAGATCCAGGCCTTCATCTTGGATCCACATGATGAAGGCCATTGCTGTCCATGTCACAGCCACATCTTTGCTATCAGAATCAAAGACAGGTTTTTCTCTGACTGGTTGGGTCAGGCAACTAATGAGCAAAGGCCATTGGTTAGATCTGCTCACTAGGCTAGTGAATAGCACTCTGGTTTTGGTATTTTACTCAACACAAGGGAACCAGGTATGAAAATTTGACTATACAAGTGGAAAGTCTTATCTTCAGGGATAAAACAAACAAGCAAAAACCCCACAGCTCCCTACAGTCACCTTTAAATATAATGGACACATTTGAGCAGACTCCTCGTTATCTAAATATACTTCTAAAATAACAGATCCAGGAGAGAGATCCTATATTAGATCCCCTTTCTCCTGTTGAACCTATAATTAGGAGACCAAGAAAGGTAACACTGATTTGCCTCTGATTCAATCCATAGACACACAGAAATTCTTGACAATCATAGTATCTCCTTAGCAGATAGATGCAAAAGTTTTAATGACATACTCTTCGATTTGTTAATATCATTTGTGCAAATACCAACATGCATAAAGTTATTGAGAAGGGGCTTCTCTCCATATTGTTTTTCTCCTGAGTCTGCTGTGTTTTAACTAGGAGAGCTTCCTAGTATATTTAAAATTCCAAAATGGAAGGTGAGCAGAAGAAAGAAAATTCTCAATTCCAAATATCAGTAGTATTAGAACCAAAAACAACTCAGGAATTAGAATATGTATGAATGTATGATCAACTTTTGAATTATAAACATAAAAATTTGAACATAAATTTTCAAATGTGGTAAAAAGACTTCACTCACAACCACCTACAATCAAAAGAAAAAAGTCTTTACTATGTGAAAAGTAATCCCTTGAGAGTCTTCAAATATGAGAACTCATTAACATAAAATACCAGAATAATAGGACATGGTCTCCAGGTGGCAATGCTCCTGCTCTCTGTTTTCTCCCCTGGGTTGTGGATTTTCAAGTCCTCCACAGCATTTATGACTGGTTAAAATAAGGTTTAGAAACAAGCAATCAAAAATGTATTTTTTAATCCTCGTTACTTCTGATATCAATGTATTCAGCAGATCTCAGGGGAACGAGCTGTTTCACGAGGTTGAGGTTTGTTGGAAGTGGCTCATGGTTATAGTCATAAAGTAAAAATTAGAAACCTATTGTCCATCTAAAATTTGTAAAACCACAGGCCACCGGTGCTAAGTAAAGCCATGGACAGCTAGAGAAATCAATGATAGAAGAGCCAACAACTATGGAATAAAAGAGAAGTGAAATCCCTCAAGACTCTAGAGCCAGTGGGTTGTAAATATTATTAAACCTAGGTTTATAAGACAGAGATACCAACTCATATTATACTAAAACGGTTGTGTCATTTTTAGATGAAGCAATTCACATTCAACTACTCCATCTTGATCTATGTTTTCCCACGGGGGGACTTGAATAGACATCTCTGTGTTCCTGCTTATAGACTTTTACTGTCCAAAGACTAGACTAATTTTACATTTCTATTACCTAGTTCCTTTAACAGCTACACGAAGTATAAGGAACAAATAGCATGAATTATATTCCTCGCTGGTAACAGTTATAAAAGTTTATCTCGTGACACATTCACATTTTGTAAGGAAAGATGGGAGAAAAATTATAACAAATTGATCCATGAAATAGGGTACAACAATGCTGTCTCAGAAAAGCATAGAATATGGAAAGAAATTATTATTTATGACACATGTTGAAGAATGTTAAGTCAGACTTTATTCAGGACCAATTTTGATAGGTGTAAGTGTCTTGGCAATAGGGTTTAACAATAGAAGAGACTGATCTGGCACAAGCCAGAACACAAAAATAGGAAAAAAATAGTGATTTATAGTCACAAAGAGTAGAGTATGGAGAACATGGTGGGGAAACGCTACTATGAAGGTAGCATAATACCTGCTTGCTAAACTGACCAAACAAGATTTTCCTTAAGGCAGGTCAAGGTAATCAGAAATCCCTTAGGCGATATGGGGATGAGAAACCTATCAGGTGTCAAGGATGATTAGATATTGAGATTAGAAAATTCTGGTGAAATCAATTTAGCAGAATTCTTCTTAAAATTGAACAATGAAGAGATTGGCATGGGCATCCAAAGGTTGAGGCCTGATGGAAAGATAATGTAGAGGAGACTAAAATTTGTTCAAAGAAAGACCGTCAATTATAACAAGAAAATACCTCCTAGTGAGGACCAGATCTCCCTGCAGTGCAGGCTGCAACCCAGAGGACACGTATGGAATCATATTTTCTATTTGAAAGCGTGAAAAGTAGTGAGGACCACTCCCCCTTTCAAAGACTGAATGAGCCCTTTCAACTTGGCCCCTTTTTTGCCCCCCTTTGTATTTGGAAATCATGAATAATTTCTTTTCACAGTTTATTCAGAAAATTTACACGTATTATCCCATTTAAGGAGCATGATTATCATTTTGCAGATGAGAACACTGAGACTGAGTTGCTGAGGTGATCATGAAGACACATGTAGACCTGCAGAACTGTGCATCCTCTTCTCAGCCTTCCTGACAAGTTTGTTTCCACTAGCATTCTCCCCACCAAAAACCTGCATTGTCTGCCTAATATTTTCACAGTCCTTATGTACTGGTAATTTAGATCATCTCTCTCTATGTACTTTTGTCAAAACAGCTCCTATCAATCATAGTAAAATATCACCTCAAACTGAATGTTAAGCATCCTTTGTTTCTTAAATTATTATGTTAATAATATCGTGGCCTTGTTAGAGACAGAAGTGATTTTACAACCTTTTGTCAACCCTGGGGGCCAACTAGTTAAGAGCTTGCATACAGACACAAGAACACATATTACATACAAGCTTTGAAGAAAACTGGCGAAGCTTCAGGATTACTCAATCAATTTTCAGCCTGTGTGAACAAACTCTATAATGTTCAACTACTCAGGCAGCCGCCACAGTATAAATAGTATCAGGAATCTCTGTGCAAAGAATGCTCAAAGATGCAGGGCTCCCTCCCTCCTGGAGTGGCTCCCTCCCTCCTGCAGTGGCTCCCAGACCTAGTGGATATTTCTATAATGCAAATCACAGATCTCTCCCAGGTCTCCGCCAACAACTCACCCATGCCCAAGACTCAGATTTCAAGCACAAGCTCCTGAGCATCTGTAGTATTATAAAGCTATCATGTATCCTGATGACTGCCTTCAGAGAAGATTTGAGGATTTTCCCCAAATAAGAAAGTGCCCTGGAGGAGGAAGGTTCTGCCTCCCACAATGCCCACCTCTGACTCAGAATGCTCAACAGGCTCCTCTCACTGGGACACACCAAGATGCTGAAGGCACCAATCAACCCCACCAGAATGGCATAAAGACTACTGCATGTCCCATTCCATGATGAACACAGGTCAATTTCTCTTACTTTTCAAAAACACTGCTATGATTTTTAAGAACTTTCAGATAATTGTTCTTTGTATGAAAGAAAATGTTCATTTACGTGTGTACGTGTGTGTGTTCATAATTAAAAGACCCTCTCTTCCCTCAAATCCTCAGTATATAAGGGAAACTTGGAGCTAGTGAATGGTAAACGGTAAATGGATAAATGAGAGGGAGTCCTCAGGGTTATGACTGTTTCTTAAGTGAGAGGGAGAGGAGGAGGCAAAGGTGGGAGAAGACAAGTTCTCAGTAATTAGGATGAAAGAAACAGGATATGAGGATGAGAAATAGTTAATACCGCACCCAGGCCTGGATCTGAGTGGGAAAGTTTCATGAACTCTGAGAAATTAAATGAGAATGTGAACTACGAAGTCCAAATCTTTAAATTAACCTGGCAATTGGGGTGCCAGGAAAATTTTCCCCATCCCTTTGAAGTTCTTCTTGGGCAGGTTGAGCAAACAAATTAACCTCAAATAATATTAGTAGGAGAAAAGACCAAATTTAATGCATACATATGAAGAATTTACATGGTTTTTAAGTTCTAAAGTAAGTAGAACAAACCAAGGCCTTATATTCTGTATTATCCTAAGAGAGGAACCCAGGACTTCAAGGAGAGAGGAGGATGTCTTCAATGAATAGATAAATTTATATGACAAAACCTTGCCTCTAGATGTTTTCCCTACCTTGGGATGATTTTCTCTGGTAATAAAAGGTTCTTTTTGGAGATGCTCTTGTATCTAAGTGATCTTTATTATTTAAGGTAATGGCAACAGCTTCTCTTGAGACTCACAGGGCTTCAATTAACCTTTAGTTCCATATACCAAGCTGACATGTATTTGACAAAGCCTGCTCTGGACATTTTGGAAAAAAATCTAATAATTTTTGGGACACTGATCTCACAGCAAGATTCTAAAAGAATATTTTCACATTTTAAAACAGTTTGGAAACTATTTAAATTTTGATATTCACATACAAAAATAAAAAGATGGAAATAAGTGGGCTCCAAGATTCAGCTATAAGAACTTATCATTTTATAGTTTTTCTTCACAAGATGATTCTGGTCATAACTTTTCAAGTTAAAGTCATATGTCTCCTGTCAATCTGAAAAAAGATACTCAGAAACTTGAAAAAAGAAATTCTTGTATTATTTCCCAGTAGAATAGTTAGGATGTTTACTTCTAATCTAATGATTGAGTTTCATAAATCAGCATGTACTATAATATATTCTGTAGCTTTTTCAATGTACCTACCATGTGTCTAGCATTATGGTTATATTCAGGATACAAAGAGATATAATATACAATATCTACTTTCAAATTACTCAAATTAGCTCAAACTAATAATTTTTTCAAAATCTATTTTAAATATCATTGATTAGATGAATGAATAATTATTATAATTCTATAATCGAATTCTAAGAGGAAGTTTCTCCCCTCTTGTCTGTGACCTCTAAGGTTAGTAACATAAGGGAGAAGGTTCTTAGCACTTTCCATCTGGGTGATGGAATAGCCCATAGAGAGGATAGGGACAAATGCTTGATAAACATCAGAGCAAGCTATCTCTGTCCATTAAAAATACTTTCTTGCTCAAATATCACTAAACAATAATTACAGTGTAAGTAGTTATTTGAGGGAGGATTGGAAAATTTCTCCCAAATTTGACAGATGAGTAGGGTGATCATGATGGATGGAATCAGTCACATGCCAAAGGCCTCCTCACTCTCTTACATTCTCAAATGAAAGAGACATCTGTCTAGTCCTTCTAAAGATGCCCCACAGAGACGTTTATTTTCTTCTCTGACTCTATTTCTTCCTGTTGTCTTTCCCCTTTGAGTCTCATTCCTAAATAGTCACCTAGTGTCACAATCTTGGTCCTATTCCAGGATATCCTTCACCTTCTGAGATCATGAAATTCAGTACTCCAGTACCAGTCATCTTCTGTTTCTTGCAATTTTTTACCACCTCAGGCATCCCTTAAGTAATAATGCTTTCTCCAAGATACGATTCCTGTTAATATACAAAATGAAAATGAGTTTGCTGTCTCTACTCTAGAAAATTAAGAGCTCTTGAGTCTTAGATTTGGGTGGGTAGTGAAGGGAAAGAGCAGGGTTTTCTCTCTTAGTTGTAGCAATTTTTATCCTAGCACATCCAAATATAACAGCAACAGCAACAGCAATCTTCCCAAACCCCCCAAAAAATAGAAACATAAGAGAATTCACTTCATTCAATTGGCAGTGTGTTTTTTTCCCAGTAGCATTACTTTAAGAGTTAATGTTTACATTTACCCACCACAATAGGAGATAAAAGAGATGTGAAACCAGATACTGATAAACATCTAGAGGAAGGAGTGACTCCATTTGGTAACACTGAGGGAGACTTCATGGACAATGTGATATTTAACTTGCTCTTTGAAAGATCTCCAAGCACAGGGGTGGTAAAATAATGGAAAAACATGGGATCATATTTCAGAAAAGTGGAAAATGTGGAAAAGGTACAGAAGCATGAATCTGCCTGTTGCATTGAAGACATTATTAAAAGTTAGCCATTCTAAAAGCATTTTGGTAATCTGAGACCTGTAGCTTCCTCTCTCAATTAGTATTCTATGAAAAGTCTTCTAAAAGTCCACATGATCATTGAGAAACAGCAAAAGGAACATTTGAGATGGTTCCCTGGTAACTCTATAAACATCCTCCTAGAGTTAAATGAAGCTGTCTAGAGGACAACAGATGCAGAGTCAGAAAGGGAAGAACAAAACCATGTGTGATGTGATTTGTACATTCTCTGTCCCAAATTGAAAACATAAAATTCTATTCCATCTGTTATTTCATGGCTTCTTAAAGTGAGTAATTCAATCTGATCCTTCTTTTCTCCAAATAAAATTTAAGCAATACATACATATATACATGTATATATAACATTATACACACATATGTATATATGTAAGTTACTCTGCAGGAATCATGAGAACCTAGCTATTTAAGTCTTGTTTTCCAAGATGAAAGAGTCTACAATACAATGATATGGAAGAGAATATGGAACTAGAAGAGAAATTTTAATAAATGTCATGAGAGATGCAATAAGAGATGTCTAAATCAAGGAGTCAGTAAAATCTTCCTGAAAGAAGCAAGTCTGGGAATACTGGGGGCAGGGGAGAGGGAGTAGTTTTTGCAGGTGAAAATATCACAGAAAGACAATAAGTAGAACAAGTAGCATATAATGTGAAATCCCTAAGTATATGTACAGTTGTTCAAAAAACCTTCTGAGATTATAGAAATGTTCCATTTCTAATCTAACCATAGCAGCCACTAACTACATCGGACTACTGAACACTTGAAATCTGTCTAGTGCAACTGAAGAATTAAACTTTTCATTTTATATAACTAATTTAAATTTATTTAAACTTTTTGAAAATGGGATATGGCTATTTAATCAGAGTTAACTTTAGCAAAGGAGTCAGCCTCAGCAGATGACATTTTGGCAGAGACAAAGGCAGGCGGGACTGTGGGGAAGTGTTACAATGAAAAATGAGAAGGTTTGCCCTAATTGTGAACAAGAGGAAGCTATAGTAGGTTAATCAGAAGCAGGGGATCCTATGTGATTGGTTAGGGATGTCGTTTTGACTTTTTTTGACTGGTCATAAATTGGAAGTAAAGAGAAAAATTAGAGAAGCTGTCATCAAGGAATCACATTCTGGCTGCTTTGGGATGATGTTTGGAAGAATTACTGCTCTTTTTGGACTATTGCTAGAGATCTGATTGCCTACAAATCTGACTGATAGATAATAGGCTGGTTTCTTGAATAGATTGCTATAGATCATTGTTTTGTTTATTTTCTGAGTTGTTTGCTGCACATTGTGGGTCAAAGTCTTTTTTTTTTTTTTTTTTTTCAGGAAAGTTTCAGGCAACAAGGAAGGTAAGCAGGCAAGCAGGAAGAGAGAGAAGGAAGAGGCACTTTCACTATTATTTTAATTTCAGTTGTACAGTTTGCCTGTTCCCTCCAGCCCCAGGCCAAGAACCTTGGTTCTTAGAATGTATTATGGTCTACTTTCAGCCAGAGGTGGCAGACTTAAGCACTACTCCACTAGAGTAGACCTGGAGTTCTATTTTTTAATGTACTCCCCTCACTGTCTATATATTCACTCTCTCATGGCTAATAGCTAGTGACTACAGCATTGAACATGTGCAGTTATCTAGCAACAAGAAATCTCCTTTAATGGAATTTAAGGTGTGTTTCAAGAAACTGTGATTTAAGATTGAGGATTGAATTAAGAGCAGATTGTGGAAACTAGGAACTTAAGGAATTTGTGTTTGTTTGACAGAGATAATGTATTATGGAAAATTTGAGGAAAGGAAGCTACATAATCACAGCTTTACTTTATAAAGATTAATGTAATTTCAAAACACAAAATGGAGCTGACAAGGAAGCTACTTGGAAACAAGCTACTTGGAAGCTACTTGGAAGCATATTATAGTAGTCCAGGCAAGAAGAAATGAGACAACAGAATGATGGGAATTGGATGGAAAGAAACAAAAAGGAGCAAAAATAATTTGAACGTATTTTATGGAGTTCTTGAAATCTAATTGGATAAGCTCTTGGGGCTTTTTAAAGACACTTTCAAATGATTTTTGAGCCTGGGCAGATGGAATACTATAGATATTTTAATAGACTGACCATATGTATAGTTTTAAATGATTCAGTACCTTTTATTTTCATATTTCCCAACCTGACCCATTGTTTTAATATAATCATAATGCCCTTTTTGCCATCCCAATGTCCCATTTTTGTCTAAAGGAAATATGATCAGTCTGTCTTTTAAGGACTATGGGAGATTTCATATCTTTTAAGGAAATACGGAAAGAGCAAGATTAGAGGATGGCACATGAGGAGAGAAAATGGTGAGTGCAAGTTTCAGATTAATAAACCTCAATAGATTGAAAACTAAGACAAACTAGGAAAAACGAATCAAAAGAAATCAGAAGAAAATGTCTTCAAATAATGACACCCCCAAATATAAAAGATATACCAATAATAAATTTACACAATTTCACTTAATAAGCTGTCATATCTTCCACTTTGTATAAGTAGGTTATGCTTCATAGTTAAATAGAAGAATTTTGTCCAACCTGAGTAGTAACTGAGTATCTTTTTTTAGAAAAATACCTGATTTTGCTTTCTGTGCTGCAAGAACTTTATTAGTTAATTAAAATAAATCTAAATAAGGGTTCTAATTAGCATGTCCTGTTATTAATTAATAAGGTCTTTATAAGAAGAGGAAATCTACTCTTTTCAAAAGGTTCCAATCAAAGAAATATGCTCAGGTTTCACAGAAATAGACTGAGTGATCCTTAAGGACTTAGGGTTAACTGGTACCTCCTCTTTCTAGTTAATTAGTTTACTTTGGTGTGTAGCAACTTTATTGTCTAATTTCATTATAATTCTTTTCTTGGGAAATTTCTTTTCTTCTTTTATTTCAAAAGGTATTCAAATTCAAATACCTCAGCTCCTTGATTAGGTAATACTCAAGCAATCAGTATATTTTCCACTGCCCTAGTTCTCATCCCACTTGCCTCACACACCCCCCATGACTATCATCCTTCCAATATCGCAGGAGTCAATCAATGAAGAATCTTAGATTGGTCAAAGACAACAGATGGACAAAGTTGTCCCCAACCAAATAGTCACTGGATTGGACGTCTCCGAAGGTAGGAATTCTTCTTTGATTTAGTGAACCTATGAGGTCCCTGACACAAATTCATCCCTTAAATCACAAATCACTTTCCTAAATGAATTACCAAAAAAAAAAAAAAAAAAAAAGAAAAGAATGTAAACACCTAATATATGCTACAAATCTTCAAAGATCATTACATCATTTCTAAAAAAACTTACTTAGTATAAACTACAAGTCAGATAGTATGCTAGCCAAGTAACTCCAAGAGAGAAGACATAAATACTATATGCCTGTTTGGAAAAAATAAAATAAATTGGCACACCCTGCTGGCTCAGTAGATACGGCTGCCAGGCCTAGTCTACATCCATCCTAAGTACTTGGATTAAAGACCCGAGGCTGTGGTGAATGACCAAGATGAACAGCTAAATAAAGTTTTATAATTACTGTGTCTTCCTTCTCTCTCGTCTGCTTATTTGTTTTGATTCCTATTATACCTTTCCTTTAAAAATACATAATAATTTAATTAAAATCTTTGTTGTCTGTAGCTTCTTATGAAGTTTTCAGCTTAGCATGCTTAATTGCTACGTTGTTTGATGCATTGCACTTATAATATCCTCAAAAATGTTTACTGGAACAAAAGCAGTATTGAAGAAAGCGCTATCACATCCAAGGATATCTGGTCCTTCCTATTTCCAGCTTTCACTTCAATGGTTTTATCAAGAAGATTTGATTGAAAAAGTAAAAACACATTTCAGGCACTTTACACTCAGAAAGAAAAGATGCCATCTAAGTAAATATGTCTTACAATTATCACAAAACAAAATTCAAGAAAGCTAAAGATCAAATGGAAGTTGCTTATCACACTAACTTAGCCTTAAAGGTAAATCTTTGGAGACCAGACTACATAATTTCACTAATCAAGTTTCCCCACATGATTTCCTCCAACTTCATTTGCTTTAAATCAATATCCTCTCAGAAAACAAAACAAAAAATTTATATTTAATCAATTGTTTCAAAAATGCATACTTCAAGAAAAGTGATTGATCTGCTGATAGCAAACAGAATAATAAAAAATTTATGTTCCTTTGATTGCCTTTTTCTCCTGTTTTCTGAACATTCCAGTTAGCAAAGCCATCATAAAGAAGATTCAGTCTGTATCTGTAGCAACACATTTTTAAAGCTATTTAGAGATTACCACTGGAGGTAATATATGCTAATCTGGAGTTGAATGAATATAGCCTCAGGAGTTAGAACATTCCTTTTCTCGGCCTGAAGGAAAGGTATTAATTAACCATAGCTCTGCTTCGCAAAGCCAAAGTAAAATATCTTTCTGCCATAGTGATAGAGAAACTTCTAGTTCTATCTGATCATTTAAGAATTTCAGAAGACTCTAAAAATGGTCATCGTTTTGAAGGCAGTGACCCAGAGTCATCCTCAGTGGTAAATTCTCTCCCTGGGATTTTTGCCACAGTGGCAAGAAGATCAATACAACATTCAGATAAATTTATTTCCAATAGACAAATAATTCATGTATGGGAAAGTCACTTAATGCAATACTGAGCTCTGAGATTCTTCACATCATTCTGTTCCCAGGGATATGTTTCTTGGAAGCAGACAGGTTTAAGGGAAGTCTCTGAAGCCCTTGGATGCCCTTTCTTCTCCCAGTTCTACACTTCACAGTGCTCTGCCTTCATCCTTCTTCAAATTCCATTATATGAATAAATGCTTATCTATACCTCTAAGGAATGATGTCAGCACTTTCAGGAAACAGCATGCCTGGTGAGGCCAAGAGAAGTGGACGTCGAGTTCCTTTTCATTTCAAAAAGACTATCTATCAGGAGGTTTTTGGCAAGGGAAATGACTCAACTTAGGCTAATGTAGGCAAAAGGAGATTTAATCAAAGAACACCACACAGCTCACTTATTCAGGAAGATTAAAAAAATCAGACCTAGAGGATGTACAGATGAAAAGATGCCTACTGTCTTGCACAAGAGTGAGCCATCAGGAAAATATTAACAAAGGGATTGGAGAAACAGCCCACCCCACCCACTTCCCTTACACGGAGGTTAAAAAGCTAACTCTGATCCTTCAGCTTCATTCACTGTTGCGACCCCAAGCTCAGGTGGCTATGATATCTATAGCCAGTCCCAGAAAAGAAGTATAACAACAGCACATAAATTCAAGGTGAGGCATAGGAAGGCTGTTTCAGGGGAGAAACTGTAGACAAAAGCAAAATGAAAACAAACATAATGCCAAGCAGAATTGAAGTTGTCAAAGGCCCACTGGAGCTTAAGACAAAATTAACAAAGGTGATTTATTCAAACACTTGTAGGAAGGGAACCCAGTCTTGCCTTCATTTTCAATATTCAGCAGGGGTTCAAGGGTGGTAGAAGATGAGTAAGTTTTATCAAGCAAATGAAACAAACATTGAGGACATGTCTGATTAACAAGACAACATGACTTCTAGTAAGGTGGGATTTTTGGAAGTGGGGGCATTTACTAAGCGGGCTTCAGATACGTGTGATACTCCTCAGTCAACTATAAGGGGGCACACAATCTGTTTAGAGATATTTTTAAAGAAATAGGGTTATCAGAGGGATTTGTGGACAAGGCGGGGTAGAGAAAATCAAAGAGGTGCTTTTAAAGTTAATAGTCCTTATGAGAAGCTGACTGTCCAGACAGGCAGTTTCTCAAAGTCTGGAAGAGAAATTGGGTCAGGAACCAAGGGAGCCTCATGTGGCACAGAAACAAACTAGAGAAAGCAGATGCAGGGTGGTGCTGACAATTGTGTTCCTGCAACTTTCTGCCATTTCAGCTGGAATTTACTAGTTCAGCCATAGAAACAGCAGCTATCTTTGGGGAAGTAACATAATCCTTCAGTTTTTACTGTTTTCAAGTCTTTAATGCATCATTCCCATCATTTAGAATATGGACTTCTGATTATCAGAAGGGGAGAGTGCCTTTTCATTATTTTTTCTCTCTCTTTTGATGTTAAGAGCTATTTGACATGGAAGTAAGGATGTTCCTGTTTCCCCCAAATTCCTGCTATAATATCAAACCCCAAATGGAGAGTATTGTGAAGTAGGGTTTTAAGGTAACTAGAATTAGATGAGATCATGAAGGTGGCACTCTCATGAATGGGATTAGTGCCCTTTAATGAGTCATGAGAGTGTTTCTTCCTCTCTACCCTGTGAGGACACAGTGAGAAGTCAACAATCTACTACCCAGAAGAGGACACACCAGTAATCAACCATTCTGGTAACTAATTTTGGACTGCTGACTTCCAGAACTGTGAAAAATATCTTTTGTTTAGAAGGTATTAAATCTATGGCACTTCTGTTATAGCAGGTAGAACATGTCTAAACATTTTTAGACTAACACATCTGTAAATCTAATATTAAAAGGATTGAAGACATTGGGAAGTCCATGATCCATTGTTGGATCCAAATGATCCAATAATTCACAATAATTGGATTGTTCTCCAAACTGGTCAGGGGCACTAAAAGTCACTATTTTAAGTCAATAGTTTACCCCAATTCCTATATGGTTGTATGTGCGTGTGTGTGATGTGTGTGTGCATGCACATATACTAGAATTGAAGACAGACGGGGTAGATAGAAAGGGAAGAGAAAACCTAAGAGCTTTCGAAAATAGCTGTAGAAAAGTTGGTACTTTTTACAAAGTCTGATGTAAATTTTATGTAAATACACATTTACCTCCTATTTAGCTTTCAGTAAAAGCCAGGTGATGACTATTACCCTTTAACATACCATTAGCTTTTTACCATATTCCTATGCAAGTATCCATTCAGCATTCTCATGACACATTTATTTTAAATGCTTAATAACAACCTCTTTGATTAAGTGCTCTTACAAAGAAGAAAAATAAATAAAAATTGTTTAATCCATCCACTTGTTTAAATTAAAATTCAGATTTCTAGAGGAAATAAGTATTGTAATAAAACACTCATCACACTGAGAGTTTTAAATAAATATTAAATATCACTGTGTCTGAAACACCCACAGTTTTGAGAGAAAGGAACAACAAAATTTTACATGAATTTGGCAGGTTTTAATATATAGTTTGAATGACTTGCATATACTTAATAAAAATGAAGAAGAGTAAGCTAATTTTTCAAAATATGCTTTCTTTTGCTTACTAGCCAAGGTCAGAACAAAGCAAATGTTCATCTTCTTTAGCAAACTCTCACCTGTATGCAAATTGTTCTTATCTGGAGTTTCAGTTTTTGGATTATTGTTGTTTTTCCCTTGTTGTTTTGCAATTCCATAATGTGATGGTTGCCTTGGTAATAGGAAAGTGGGTTCAAGCCTTTTCAAATGATAACCATCTCTATTCCACATTATTTATTGAATTTCATTCAGGTACATTTTCGCTTCTGTTTTTTTCCCTCTTTATGAATTTAAAGCTATTCCTTCTTTTGTCATCCTGATTTCCATTTTTTAAATACTTCTCAAACTGCCAGTATTTCTTACCTATTCTATTCAAATAGAAAATCAAGTCCATGATTTTTATATACAATTGAAAAATAGATATTTGCATTCACATTCAATCAGTATTGTTACTAAGCACCATATTCTATCCACACAGACAATGTTCACAGCTACTGTGTCTGTGAGCGCTCCTCTTGTGGGGATTTCAGGAAGACTATGATTTGTTAGCTATGATTCGGTAACTGCAGGAAAATGGGGAAGAGTGGAGCTGGGAAGCACTTTGATAGGGGTCTCCATGGATCGTTAGCCAGTTCCACGCCTTAAGTAGGCTAAGAGTTGCTGGGCAATCGTTGGAAGTAGGGCTATAGCAGTATAGCAATCTGCCCTTTATCATGTGTGGTTATAGAAGGAGGCTGTACCTTATGTATAGAGACACCAGGTGCTGGTTTCTAGTCCACAGTTGAGCACTTAGAGTGGGAATTGCTTAGAATCAGCAGTGACAATGACTAAAACTCATCAGCCTATTAGACTGACGGAATATAGAATTTTTTGTTTAATTTTATTGAAGAAACATTGCATTATAACATTAAATAGGTTTAAGATACACATCATAGTAAGTAAACATCTGTATATAATATAGTAAGTTCACCACTATTTCAATTTTTCCTTCACTATGCACTTAATCTCTTTTATCCCATTTGTGTGCCCCCGCCCTGCCACTTCCCCCTCTCTATCTGCAACCACTGATTTGCATTTGACTAAAAGTCTACTGGCGTTTGATTTAGTTTCTGTTTTATATAGTGATATTTATTATTTATTTAGTTCACAATGCAATTAGGGTATTCCATTTAGGGTACTGAAATGCATTTCAGTCTGTATTTCACACCACCACCACCACCAGAGATCCTGTGTCCCCTATCACCACCTTTTCCTTCATCCCCCACCCCCTCCCACCCCAAGCCAATCCTGAATCCTGTTATTTTTGTTCTAATGTATATGTTCATTTGCTTCATTTAATTATATTACACATATCAGTGAAGCCATCCTGCACTTCTCTTTCTTTCTGATTAATTTCACTCAACATGGTCCCCTGAAGCTTCATCCAGATTGTAGCAAAGGGCACTATTTCATTTTTAATAGCATCATAGAATTCTATTGAGTATATGTACCATAACTTCTTTAACCAGTCATCTGTCAATGGGTGTTTAGGTTGCTTCCATGTCATAGGTATGGTGACCTGTGCTTCTATGAACATGAGGGTCCAGAGGATTAGATTCCCTGATTATAGAGTTTGTATCATCTTGGTATATGCCTAGGAGTGGAATTGCTGGATCAAATTGTAAATCCATCATTATTTGTTTGAGTAATTTCCATACTTTTCCAAAAAGGTTGCACCAATTTACATTCCCACCAACTGGTGTGTGATGGTATCTTATTTTAGTTTTTACTTGCTTTTCATTGATGCTAAGTGATGTTGATCATTTTTTCAGGTATCTGTAAGATATCTGTATGCCTTCTTTAGAAAGGCCTCCGTTCAGCTATTTTGCCCATTTTTGAGTCCTTTGCTTTTTTTTCAAAATTGAGATGTGTGAGTTCTTTGTATTTTTTAAAAATAAGCTTTAATCTGAAGTATGTTGTGTGAGTATCTTCTCCAGTTCTGTGGGTTGTCTTTTTGTTTTAGTAGTGGTTTCTTTTCCTGTGCAGAGCTTTTCAGTTTGATATTCTCCCAATTGCTTAGTTTTACTTTGGTTTCTTTTTTGTCACTGATTCTTCCCCTAAGATCTCTTTGAGGTTGAGGTCAGGAGTGTTTCCCCCACATTGTCTCTAGGAATTTTATGGTTTGGGGTCATAAGTCCAAATCTTTGATCCATTTTGAATTGATCTTTGTACTTGGCATAATCAGTAGTTTAGTTTCTATTTTTGCAGATGTCTTCCCAGTTTTCCAACATTATTTGTTGAATAGATTCCTTTTTCATTATATGCTCTTGGTACCTTTGTCATAAACTAACTGTTCATATAAGAACGGTTTTATTTCTGGACTCTCTGTTTGATTCCATTGACCACTGTTTCTGTTTTTATTTCAATACCCTAGGGTTTTGATGACAATCACTCTGTAGCATAGTTTGAAGATTGGCAATGTTATGTCTCTGCTATTCTTTTTTTTCCTCTTAGCATTGCTATTCAAGGCTTTTTTTGTGATTCCATACAAATTGCAGTATTTTTGCTCCATTTCCTTGAAAAATATCCCTGGGATTTTGATAGGATTATATTGAACCTATGTATTGTCTTGGATAGGATGGTCATTTTTACTTTGTTGATTCTTCCAATCCATGAACATGGAATGTTTTTCCCTCTCTTTGTATCTCATTCTATTTCTTTCATTAAGGTTTTGCAGTTTTCATTGTAGAGGTCTTTTGTATCCTTTGTTAAATTAATTCAAGGTATTTAATCTTCTTTGGTGCTGTTGTAAATGTGATTTCTTTCTTAATTGCTTTCTTCTCTGCTTCAGTTTTTGCATATAGGAATGCTACTTATTTTGTGTATTGACTTTATATCATGCCACTTTGCTGTATTCATTTATTGTTCTTAGCATTTTTTTTTCATGGAGTCTTTAACATTTTTAGGTATAGCATTATATCATCTGCATGTAATGAGAATTTTATTTCTTCTTTTCCAATTTGGATTTTTTAATGTCCTTTTCTTGCTTTATTGCTCTGACCAAGGCTTCCAGATCTACGTTGCATAGTAGTGGTGATAGTGGGCACCTTTGTCTCCTTCCAGATCTTAGTGGAAATGCTCTCAGTTTTTCACCACTGATTATTATGTTGTCTGTGGGTTTGTCACATATTGTTATTATGCTGAGGTGTTTGCCTTCTATTCCTATTTTGGTGAAGGTTTTTTAAATTGTGAATAAGTATTGAATCTTGTCAAATGCTTTTCTGCATCTACTTCCTCTGCTTTTTCTGAAATGATCATCTGTTGCTGTTTTGTTGCTTTTATTTTTTCACTGTTGATGTGATGTATCACACTGATTGATTTGTGCATGTTGAACCACCCTTATATCTCTGGAATAAATCCAACTCCATCACAGTATATAATTTGATGTGTTTTTGAATTCTATTTGCTGGGATTTTGTTGAGGATTTGTGCATCTATATTCATCAGCGATATTGCTCTGGATTTTTCTTTTTTTGGTGTTGTCTTTGTCTAATTTTGAAATCAAGAAAATATTAGTCTCATAGAATCTATTTGGGAGTTTTTTTCTCCTCTTCAACTTTGTGGAACAGTTTAAGGAGAATGAGGATTAGCTATTCTAATGTCTGAATGTTTGGTAAAATTGCCCAGTGAAGCCACTGGTCCCAGATCCTTGTTTAGGGGAGATTTTTTATTACTGCTACAATTGCTGGTCTTGTGATTGATCTGTATCTTTTTTATTGTAATTTGTCTATGTCTTCCTGCTTGAGTTTTGGGAGGTTATAGAATTATAGAAATCTACCCATTTCTTCATATTGACAAATACATTGGCATCTCACTGTTCATTGAAGTCTCTCATGATCCTTTGTATTTCTGTGATGTCATTTGCAATCTCATCTCTTTCATTTCTGATATTTTTATTAGGGTTTTCTCTCTTTTATTTCATGAACCTTGCAAGGGTTGTATCAATTTTATTTTTTCAAAGAATCAGCTTTAGGATTTTGATATTTTGGAAGATCTTTTTGTTTCCAATTTCATTTATTTCTGCTCTGATTTTTATCATTTCCTTTCTTCTGCTGATCTTTGATTGTTTTTCCTTTTCTAGTTCCCTCAGGTGTGTGGTTAGATATTTATTCTGGGCCTTCTCCTGGTTTTTGATGTGTGCTTGTAGAGCTATAAACTTTCAGGACCGCTTTTGCCACATCCCGTATATTCCAGTAGCTCATCTTCGAATTTTAATTCGCATTCAGATAAGATAATTTCATCTTTAATTTTATTGATAATCCACAAGTTGCTCATAAGCATATTGTTCAATCTCCATATCTTTATGTTTTTTCTAGTTTTGTTCTTTTGGTTCATTTCCTGTGGTCAGAGAAGATGCTTTCTATAATTCGAATTTTGATAAATTTACTGAGACTTGTTTTATGTTCCAATATGCGGTCTATCCTTGAGAATGTAGCGTGAACATTTGAGAAGAATGTGTATTCTTTTTGTTGGGGTAGAATACCTTGTATATGTCTGTAAGACATATATGTTCTATTGTTTCAAATAGGTTTCTTATTTCTTTGTTGGTTTTCTGCCTGGATGATCTATTGATGTAAGTAGTGTCAATGTCCCCTGCTATTATTGTGTTACTGTCAATAGCTACATTTAGCTCTGCCAGTATTTGTTTTACATGTTTAGATGGTCCTATATCAGATACATACATATTAGTGATAGCTATTTCTTCTTGATGGATTACCTACTTGACCAAAATGCAGTGATCATCCTTGCCTTGTGATATTATTTTTAGTTGGAAGTTTGTCTTGTCTGATAATAACATTACAGTCTCTGATTTCCTTTCATTATTGTTACTTTGATATATTTTTCTGTAGCCCTTGACTTTCAGCCTATGTATATCAGTGGATCTGATATATTTCTTGTAGGCATGATATCGATGGGTTCTTTTCTTTGATCCATCCAATCACTCTATGTCACTTGATTGTCATAAAGGTGATGACAGAAATACAGGGCTTTATTACTGTCACTCGAACCTTTGTTTTTTTCTGTCTCTTCCTTCATTTCCTATTCATTTAGGTTTGCTTTTTCTTTTGGATGGTATTCAGTGCTCTGTCAGTTTTGTCTGCTTCCCAGCTATGTGTCTCCTTAGATTTAGATTTTGTGGCAGTCACATTAGTTAACTCTAACTTACCTGCTATATGTTTTTATTTTAAGATCTGATGTCATGCCATATTTACACATTTTATAGGATACCTGTTTTTCTTTCCCCCTTCAGTGAATTTTTGATTTTTCTCCTGTTTTTCTCATCATTTTTCCTGGTTTTATTTTCCTGTTTATCACCATTCTTGAAGTTTAGTTAATCTTTGTTTTTGTTTTCTCTATTACAGAATCCCATTCAAGATTTCTTGAATGGCAGTCTTGGTGATGGAACAATCCAATAACTTTTTTTTAATTTTGTCATTGAAGTCTTTTATTTTACCACAATATTAAATGATAATTTTTCAGGGTAGAATAGTCTTGGCTGGTAGTTTCTGTGAATTAGCATTTTGAGGACATCATTCCATTCTCTCCTGACCTGTAGGATTTCTGTTGAGAAGTCTGACGATATCTTGATGAGTATATCTGCAGGTTATGTCTTTCTTTTCTCTAGAAGCTTTGGGTAGTTTTTATTCATCATTGACTTTTGCTATGATGTATCTCTGTGTTGTCTGTTTATATTTATAAATTCTAGTGTTCCCTCTCTTCTTGAATATCCATGGTTACTTTTTGTGAAAGATGTGGGAAATTCTCTGCTATTACGTCTTTAAATAGGTTCTTGAAAGGTTTTTTTCTGGGCTCCACAAGGAAAGAAAGTCAATTAAACAAAAAGTCGAATAGCTAGGGCTTTATTGGGGTTTGCTCACCCGGGCGAGATTCTCCTGGTCCGCAGAACGGGGGCGGGGAAGTCACGCCTGAACAAAGGGAAGCGCGCTCTTTAAGCAAAAGAATTTCGTGGGCTTCCTACAACGCGACTGGCGATTGGTCCTGTGATTCCAGCTGTGGGCTTCAATCCCTCAGTCTGACGTCAGCCACCTTTTTCCCGGGTATGGCCACCGTTTTGTCCCTCTGGGCCAGCCTAACAGTTCTTGGCTCTTTTCTCCTACTCTTCTCCTTCCAGGATTATGATTCTTATGTTGGCGCTTTCTCATAGTACCTGATGTTTCACATAAGATTTCTTCACTTTTCCTCAGTCTTCTTTCTCTCTCCTCTTCCGTGAGGATAACCTCTGTTATCTTGTCTTTAATTTCTATGTTTGCTCCTCTGAATAACTGAGTCAGTTTATGGAAATGTCCATGTTCACCTTCAATTCCTTGACTGTATCTTTCATTTCTAGCATTTCTGCTGAGACTTGCTTTATGTCCTCAGTCTCTTTGATGATGTGTTCCTTATGATCTATCACTTCTTTTCTGAGGTCTTCCAATTGCCTTTGGGAAGTTGTGAGTGCTTCCTACATCTCATTCCGTTTTGTTTATAACTATTTTTTTAACTCTGTCGCTTGAATCTTTGGGTTTCTATCTCTATATTATCATGTCATCTGTAAATAGTGACAGTTCAACTTATTCCTTTCCAATTTGGATGAATTTCATGTCTTTTATTATCTAATTGCACTGTACTTTCAATGCTATCTTAATAGGTGGAATAATTTGAGAAGGAGTAGAGTAGTTAGTCTGGCAAGAAGTAAGTATTATGTGGTGCTGAACTGGACTTCATATAAATGGCCGAGGTCAGGACTTGTGCAAGGAGTTTGGCACCTTAGGTGAAAACCAATTTTGGCACCCTTAGAAACCCCACTCTAAATATCCTGCCTAAAACACATGCTGCTTTAGCCATCCCAGTGCCAGGAATGCCCAATAACTCCTACAAGTGTTAGAGATAACCCCCACCGTGCTAGAGATAACCCTCATAGTACTTACTTAAAGCTGCACCACATTATGGTGGTCTGCTTTCTTTAAAGAAACAGGTATGCTGGATGGGTGACAATCTAATTCCCACCCAGCTCCTGTTTTCTCACAGGGACAAGAACTACAGTCAGTACCATCAAGGGCCATCTTTTATGTGGGACAAAAGAGGCACATGATTTTGAGCCCCCGCAACAGACTCGGCCCACAGCAATTCAACTGCCCATTTTTCCCCATGTTAGAGACAGTTTATTCAAAGTTTGATAAAATTAGTGTTTATATTAAAATGATAAGATGATCAGGAAATATGAAAAAAAATTACTATTCCATTTAAAACAGTATGTATGTTTAACCTACTTAGAGAGAGCTTTGGGACTCAACTCTAGTGGCAAGGGAAACCAAAACAAAATTAAACAAATGGGACTACTCAAACTAAGAAACTTATGCACAGGAAAAGAAACTATCACCAAATCAAAAGGACAACCTACTAACCAGGAGAAGATATTTGCATTTCATATATCTGACAAATGCTTAACATCTAAAACTACAAAGAACTCATAAAACTCAACAATAGAAAAAGCAAGCCATCCACTCAAAAAATGGGCAGAAAAATTGGATAGGCATTTCTCAAAAAAAAGTCACGCAAAGAGCCAACAAAAAGATGTTCTCCCTCACTTGTTTTTAGGGAAATGCAAATCAAAACAACAAAAGTCAACAATAAATGTTAACCATGATGTGGAGAACATGGAACAATTTTAAAGTGCTGGTAGGAGAGCAAATTGGTGCAACCATTATGGAAAAATTGAAAATGGAAATCCCATTCACACTGTCATCCCACTTTTGGATGTTTATACAAAAGACACAAAAACACTAATTTGCTGAGATATATGGACCCCTGTCTTTATGGAATTATTATTAACAATAGCCAAGAATTGGAGATTACCTAGGGGCCAATCGTAAGTTGAATGTATAAAGATGGTTTAGTACATATACAAAAAGAAAACTACATAGCCATTAGAAAAGATGAAATCTTATTATTTGTGACAACATGGATAGAACTTGAGGGGATTATGCTAAGTGAAATAAGTTAGAAGAAAAACAAATACGAGATGAACAGACTAAACAATAACCAACCCTTGAACATTA